>APFE030139450.1:0-35458 GCA_000404065.3 Pinus taeda
CACGATAGGTCTACGATCGTGGAGTCGAAGTGGTGAAATTTTTTCACGAAGTCTTCATTTACCATGGAAAACAAACCCCCCCAACACTTCAAGCCAAAAAGTTAAAAATTTCATGAAATAATAAAGTTACAAATTATGAACTTTATAAAAGTGGGTTTTAAAATTTTAGTATAAAAGGACATTTTGACTCACCAAAATTTCATTTGAACTTGCAAGTGTCGAGAGCTTGGGAGAAAACTTTGGCAACTCCATTTCACCAATTTCCTCAACCAATTTTTCTACCAAGGCTTCCAGGTAATTCTAAATTCACAATCTCATCCATTTGATTGCATTTTAAATGGATTCATTCAATTTTTAACCATAGGGTTTTGTTTTTAAAAATTGCCTCTGCACGTATGCAGGTCAGCTCTTTGGAAACCATGGATAAAAATCCCTACACGTGAGTTTCCAAAAGAAAAGCCACATGTATGCATGATTTCTCTTAGGAAAGTCACTTATGCGCAGAGAAGAATGAAAAATCTGATTTCTAATGGATGAATTCTCTCAAATTTGCAAGATGGAAATCATTTGGAAAGAGAGGGAGCAAAGTGATGTTGACAATGAGGTTTTAATGATGCTTTGGCATTGGATGCATTCAGAGGATGTGGATTAATCAAGTTTTTAATGATGTCAAATATGAAAACCCAAATTCGATTGTTAGATATGCTTATTCATTACTGGGATCTAGAGCAAGAGCTCTTTAATTCATCACAGTACAAACAAGGTCGGGTCACAAATTTCAATAAAAAATATAAGGATCCTACCAATTAAAATTATCCTCTTTACCAATGTCAGGGTAGTAGGCTCAACATCACTACATTAGACCTGTCGACCTGCCATTTTCTTGGTAGTAGAGTGCCCTCGTTCAAAAGCCTTTGATTGGCACACAATGATTTTGGTCTGCATGAAGAAGCATTTGCCTTCATTAGGACGAGGGAAAATGAAACATTTTCGTTATGGCAATATACTTTGTTCATTTTTCTTTGAGAGATCCTAACACTTCAAACCAGAGTGTCTACTACCATTAGCAGTTCCAGGGATTTGAGGATTGCTAGATGGGCAAACTTGATCAAGCAACTTGGCAGAGGCGAAGTCACTTGAGCAACATTTGATGACAAGTTCTTCCTCTGGTGGGAAAAACAAGATGTATCTCTAGATGAATACCCTTATGCAGGCATAGATTATAGAGAGGACCTAGATCTGGTAATTCCTGAGGGTGTTGCATGGGGTGATATTGGTAAAAATTTTAAATCTTTATGTTATTTGATTTATGTTTTTGGATTTTAAATATGATCTTAAGAAGTTAAAAATATTTTTCCATAAAACAACAATATTACAAGATTATTTGATCATGATATAGATGTTGGACAATTGATATATGATGGTCTACCTAGGCATAGGTGTCATGACAAATATGTGGAGAGAGTGGCAACAAAGTATGAGAGAGTCCTTCATGCAGTCTAGTGTAACTTGGAGAGTTTGACTTGCTAGGTTCCCATGGAAACCATAGAGGATCTCCCTGAAGGCCATTCAAAGATGATTGGTAGGAGTACTACGAGAGTGGGTGTGGCTCTTCTGATGGGTGGCAAATACCATCGCCTTTTCCCATGATGCTTATCTAGGGTAGGGACCACCGACTTAGATTAGATGATTGATCTTTTTAAGGACATGATCGGGCTTAAGCCCTAATTTTGTAGGACATTTGTCGATATTTTGTAACATTTTGGACATATTATTCCTATCTATATACAGACAATTTCACGATGATTTGATCATATATACAAATGATTTTATGATATTTTTGGTTTTAACATGATGAATGATTAATGTGCCAATCTAATGCTTGATTAGCTGTAGAATCAACAAGTGAATTTTATGATCGTGGAATATGAATAAAGGTAATAAAATTAAATGATCTTTGTAATAATATCACTCTTAGAAATTGGTGATGTAATAAAGGTTCTCTTACATGATATATGTTATTCAATTGAGACACCACCAGTTGAAAATCCAAATAAACCACCAATTGTTCAATACCAAAAGATATTTTTTTAGATAGTAAATTAATGACAACATTGTATTCAACCATATTGTTGGAAGCAGGACCAATACATATGCCTCTTGAGACTAATAACTGACCATATGGATAATATATTACCCAAGTCGAGGAAGCTAAGTTCCGAGTATGTCTACTAGCACCATCAGTGAATCCTAGATACACCAGTTCAACCATCGAAACTTGCTAATGCAGATCAAAAATACCAATATCACCACAAAACACATAGACATAAACAAAAAACTATGCACAATATTTAAAAACTAAATAAAATTATAGGAAGCATCCTAGGCATAATACTTCTTAAGATAGATCCCATTTTTTGGCTCTGACAACACGTTTCCATCAAAGTCAACCAACTCATATGCACATTTCTTCAAGACCTTTTTTTATGATAAAAGGATTGTACCACATGGGTTTCAACTTGCCTACCCCCAAGGTGTCCTTATCTTGGTCATAGACCAGGATAAGGTCACCTTCAGATGGAACCCTAGGATGCACAGTCTTGGCCTATTGGGCCTTTACTCCCTTTCTATGAGCTTCATTCATTGTGGCTACATCCCGATGCTCCTCTTCGAGATGTTGCAAATGAATAAGGAATTTTTCAAGAATAGAGGTGTCTAGAAGAAGTTGAACTGCTAATTTAAGAGATGGGATCTCACATTCCATAGGGAATATTGATTCAAAACCGTAAACTAGTTGAAAAGGAGTAAAACACATGGTGGTCTTGACAGACATAAGGTATGCCCAAAGCGTAGGATATAACATGATGTGCCAGTTGGATTTAGCCTTATTGATTGTCCTTTGCAGGATAGTTTTGAGGGATTTTTTTACGGCTTTAACATATCCATTAGCTTGAGGGTAGTATGGAGATGGATGCTCTTGCCAAAATTCCAATTTGAAATCCAAGATAGACATCATCTTATTCTGAAAATGACTGCCATGATCAATGAAAATCTCCCTTCGAATACTGAAACGCGAAATGATTTGGTTGAATAGGAAAAGAGTTGTTATCTCACCATCATTATTGAAAGTAGGCATAGCTTCAACCCACTTTGTAAAGTAGTCTAATGCTACGATAATTTACTTGTGACCCTTAGCCGAAGTCGGATTACAAGTCATAAAATCAATACCCCACTTAGTGAAAGGACCGATAGTGATGACAAGGAAAATAGGACCTAGGTGAGTGCAAATTTTCCAAGTGTATACCTGACAAGGATGGCACTTCTTAATCGCTTCAATGCAATCTTTGAAAATTGAGGTCCAAAAATATCTTGCGCGTAAGATTTTGTGGGTTGTAGCAAGCCTTGATAGATGACCTCCATAAGCTCCATTGTGGCATTAATTTAGAACAAACTCAACTTCTTCTAGGGTTAAATAACGCTTAAGGATTGAGTTAATCCTGCAATGATATAAAGTGTCACTGATAATAATATAATTTTTATCTAGGTGATACAATTTTCTACGTTCATCCTTTGAAAAAGTCTATGGTAACTTTGAAATATGGAGATATACTATGATGTGTCCATACCAAGGATATTGTGAAGAGATTAAGAAGAGAGGTTCATCGAGAAATTATTCTTCATAAGAAATATCCTCTTCACAAGGCAACTCTGAAATCAATTCCGTGAATACTAAATATTTTTTAGACTTGGATGACATAAATTCGAGATCGAATCCTTGTAAGATGAAAATCCATTTATTATACTTTCCTCCAATCACTCGCATATTGAGCAAAAACTGAAATGGTTTGACATCGACCAACACAAAATTTATTCTAAGAAAAATGTAATGACGGAGTTGCTGGACAACATGAACTATTGCCAAAGCCAATTTATCTATATGAGAGTACCTAAGTTTGGGATCGACTAAGCATCGAATCAGATAATAAATCACATGCTCTCTAAGAGCATCATCTCCCTAAACTAGAACCATACCAATGGTTGATTTAATTGTAGCGAGATACAAGAGGAAATCCCTACTCTAATCAGGTGGACTCAAAAGAGGAGTAGAGGTCAATGCCTTTCACAAAGCATCGAAGGAACGTTGAGTGAATTTGTCCCAAACAAATGGAACTCCTTTCCTCAGTTTTCGTATGAATCCTTTTGTAATCTCGACATAGTTTACAATAAATCTCCTTAATACAATGGATTTTCCTTGGAGACTTTGAAGTTGACGAACACTCAACAGGGAAGGCAACTGAAGTATTTCCTCAACCTTGAAGGGATCAACATGAATCCCTTCATTGGACACAATGAATCCTAATAACTGACGAGATGTGACAACAAAAAGGAATTTATTAGGGTTCAACGAGATCTTACAGTGACGATATCTTTTAAAAACCAAACAAATGTGTTTTAGATGATACATTCTCTTTTGCGAATGAGTAGCTAGGTCATCCAAATATGCATCTATTATGTGCTTGATGTCATGGAAAGAAGAAGACATGACCCCCTGAAAAGTAGCTCCAACATTTTTTAGGCCAAAAGGAATCTTCTTGTACGCAAACATATGTTAGAGGGAAATAAGTGTTGTCTTGTGTTGATCTTCAAGATGGATAGTTATTTGATTATATCTCTAGAAACCTTCCATGAAGGAAAATACCTCATTTATAGCACACTCACCAATGATTTGATCGATAAATGGAGTGGGAAAATTATATTTAGGACAAGGCTCATTAAAATCCCTAAATTTGTTGCATTCCCAGATCGTTCCTTGCTTTTTTATCAAGAGGGACTAGATTTGAGATCCATTCAGTTAGAGGAAAGGGGTATATGAAACCTGCCTTAAGCATATTTTAAATCTTAGCTTTGATATATGTATCTTTCCTAGTATTTACTAGTTGAAGATTTTGTCGTACAGGCTTAGCATTTTCGTATGTCTTGATCTCATTCTAAACTATCGATGGCTCAATTCCAAGCATTTCTTCATAAGACCAAGTAAACACATCCTGAAACTCCTTAAAGAGATCAGTATAAATCTTTATTTCTTTAGGGGAACATTAAGCTTTGATGAAGACATTCTCAATGATATTGCAATACTTCGAAATGTTCACCAGAATGGTTTTCGAGATATTAGACATATTACCTTCAAAAAAATTTGTGATGGGGCCAAAGGATTTAGAATTTTATGAACACTTCTAGTTAAATAAGGATCAAACAAATTTCATTCAACTTCATGCAAATCAGGGAGAAAATACGACCGATGATGCAAATCATCCCACGACCTTTATGCACCAGTCATTCTTCTAAAATTTCCTCTTCAGATGGTAAGACAATGTCAAAGAAATCCTTAGCTGAAGTAGAGTCAATAGTATAGACTAGAGCCACATCACCATCCAAATCCTCTGATGGAGGAGGAATGGGGTCAAAATCTGCTGAATTCATAATAGATTGGTATGTGATTTCTGGTATAGACATAGGGTATGCCATTCCACCTACTTTCCAATCTTTTAATGTGATAGTAGGGGGAGGGTAAGCGCAAAGGATTAGAAAATAATGAGTTCTGAATGAACCTTTTCGGAGAGTAATCCCAAACGACGAAATGGAATTAATATGAGTGATAGGAGGAGGAATATCAAAAGTACCCATCAACGAGAAATACATTCCAACTCCAAAATTCTCAACAGGTTGCTTGGTATTCTTCACCAAGGGGACGGTAGAGTGAGAGGATGCATTGGTATCATTAGGAGAATAATTCATTTGATCAATTGTAACAATTCTCCCTTCATGAGGGAAGCATAGGATGTGAAACAACGATGAAACAATGGCATCCATTGTGTAAATGCAATTTTGACCTAATAAAATATTATAATCAAGGTTGGCATCAACTATCTCTACCTAGACATTGAAAACATTGTCCCCAACATAGACTGGAAAGGCTAGAATAATTCCATGAGGCCTATGAGAATGACCATCGAATGCAGTAAGGATAGTAGGGGAAGGAACAACCTCCAAGGACCCGATAACCTTCTAACATGACATCGACATGACGCACGTGAAAGCCCCTTCATCAACTACAATTTGAAAGGTAGTTTTATTTCGATATGTAGATTTAATATGGGAATCCATGTGATGAGGAAGTCTCTTCCTAACACTTTAAAAATAAAATGTAATAACGCAAGAGTTCTTCAGACCTACTACTCTAATCGCAGTGAGTAATGCACTCCTTTGTGTAGGACACGATTAGAGTACCTCTAATGTTGACATCACACAGGGGCTCTGATCTAAATCTTTTACAATAGAATAGTTCTTATCAACCCTAGTGTTGTGATTGACAGTCGAATGTTAAGGTAGATCCTTTCGGAATTCTAGGTATAGAATCGGCTCTGTGATATCAGAAGCAGCGTTAACCTTAGAAGGTTTTGGCTCACCATAATAATGTGATCTTGTAGCAACATCAACATGAGACCTTACCATATATACATTCGATGTCGATTCCCCATCCTGGTTGTCCCTTGTGGAGTTTCCAGTACTGGCATTAGTGCCAACAAGAATTTTCTTCCCTTGCGAAAAAGGATTAGTCATCACAGCTTGGGAACTTGAAGAACCCTGGTGAGCTAAAAAGTGCTGAGCATCTTGAATCTTAGGGAAAATATGGTTAAGATGATCTCGATTGCGTAAATTGCATGGTAATTTCACTTTGTTTTTCAATTCCTTTTTTCCCTCTCCAGTATCATTACTAGGCTTGTATGCATTTCCGTTCCCATCCGTATCTTTCTTCTTACCACGTCCCTTCTTATTCCCATCAGATTGTTGGTTTCTCTTAGGATCTGAAGATTGGATGACATTAACTACTAAAGATTGGGAAAAAATAAACACTAACGATGTAGCTTGTGCTAGAGAAGCAGATTGTAAATACAACTGCTTCAATTGATTCAACAGGTTAGCTGTACTACTATCAATTGACCCTACAATTCCGTTAGCATGGGGTCCCATCTTAGGTTTGGATAGATCGACCTTTGATCGAGGAGCATCAAGTAGAATATTGTAAAGGACTCCAGACCGAGAATAGATGAGTTCTAGTTGTTGGGCTCCAAATATGGGTTGTTCTTTAGTGAACAATCCAGAGAGTGAGACATCCTTAGAAATCTCTAGCTGCAAAGATTTCAAAAACCATTCCAGAAGAAAATCATCAGGGATATATGCCTTGATTATCCTCTTCCTTCTGTGACATGTTGAAGAAAGTGTAACTAGGTTCAGTCTTCATAAATCTAATTTTGATATTTGTACTTGTAAAAGAAAATAATTATTATTTTTGGTATTATCAAGAATGGATTTCTTGTCCATTTGATAGGTCAAGCACATGTTTAAGTGCCTCTAGGAAATTCAAAGAGTCAATGTAATTATTGAGGACCCATGTGGGCATGTTACACTATGTAAACATATGTATTAGAGTCAGAAATATGTTTAGAGTGATCCTCCAAAGCAAAGACAAGTCTCTTCTTCAAGTTGGCTCAAGAAATGAATTTCTGTGCACAAATGTCAAGTCAGCCTAAAAGGAGGGATAGACTCCTATATATGGGGAAGTTTGACCTCACAAAAGTATCACCACTCATATCTGAAATCATTGAAGAAGAGAGGATGAAAAAGAGGTACGAAAAGGAGAATTAAAGTGCTTCTAAGGAAGCGAAAAAGACAAGAAAGAAATATGCATTTTTGGGACAGTTTTAGGGCTCTTTTTTGTCACACGTCTGAAGGTAAGATATGAAATTATACTACTACAATAAGTCAAGAATTTCAGCTCTACAAGAAGTTTCAATTGGGTGGAAAAGAGGGTCCAAATAGGCCTTCATCTCAAGCGAAGTAGATTCCACACCTAGCGAAGGCAAGGAGCAAGTGAAAGGGTTTATTTTAGGCCCTAGATCATCCACACATGTGAAGAAAATAGAGTAGCATTAAGGGCTAAGAAAATCAGCCTATAACCTCAAGGAAATTCCTCAAGAAAGGCCTCATTCTCTAGCCTAAGTATCAAGGAGAAGGAAAATTTCCAAGTGAGGTAGAGAAGGAAAGAAGGACACCAAAGAAGAGGTCCTTAAGGAGACCTAGGGTTTCTGTAGTTGCCAGAAAAAGAGTTGTCTGTTACCAGAAGAAGTGTGAAGGAAGAGATCAAGGTGAAACCTAGAAGAAGGCATCAATTGAAGGGAAAATAAAGAGAGACTGTGTCTTGTTCTTGGAGGATCTACTTTTCAAGGGTCTAGGGTTTGGCATTTTTCAATTGGAGCTTTAATAAGGGAAATTTGCAGAAGGGTTTTTCTCTTTAGATGAGAGAGGTTTTTCCCTGGTTGAGAGCCAACTTCTTGTGTTCTTGTCTCTTTTATTTTGGTAACTATTTTATGAAGTAATAAAACACACACTAATAACAATAAGAGAATATTTTGCTAATAAGAAAAGTAAAAATGCTTCACAAATATTTATCATTATCATAAGAATCTCACTATAACTCAGATGCCCTAGATTCTTCAACATGGTATTAGAGCTAAAATGACACATCAAGGAAGGGCATCTCAAGAGAACATAGAAGATTGAAGCATTAATATCAAGAATCAAGGGAACACAAAGGTTAAAGCATCAGATCTACAAGAAAGAGTTCCAGATCCATCAAAGACAAGAAGAATTATTTTCTCTCCTATATCCATCAAGAAGGACTACCATCCTGGGAACAAAGAAAGAAGAAAGCCTTCCATCTAAAGGTATCTACAAGAAGGTTCATCTAAGAAGAGATTACATCAAATACTCATCATCTTCAAAGGATGGTTCTCAAATCCAAGCCCACCATTGAAGATATCCAAATCTACACATTGAGAAGATCTCAACAACAAGCAAATGTATCACAAGGCACCTTGAAGGAAGCATCTTGAAGAACTCCAAGATCCAAGAAGTAGAGACTTCATTCATCAAGGAAGAAGAAAGATATCCTCATCACTAACACTTTAAAGTAATTATTTTTATGTCCTCTCCTGAAAATATCAAAATGTATTTTTGCAAGGAAAGAGAAAATTGGTTGGGACTGCTAATTTCCTTACATGGAAAAGAGGATTGATCTACTTCTCAAAGAAAATGAACTTCTAGACTACATAAAAGGGAGTGTCACTATTCCTACTGAGGAAAAAATTCAAGCCCTAATAAATTTTAATAATGATTAAACAAGGGCTCAAAAGATTCTGATAGGATCCATCAAGGAACCTCTCATTCCTTACATTTCAAAACATGAAACATGTAAATAAATATATGACAAGATGGTGGAGCTATTCTCAGTTAGCACAACTAGAGAAGTTATATTGTTGCATAATGAGTTATATAAAATGAAGATATACAAGGAAGAAGGAATATCTCCCTACTTCATGAAGGTCTCTGAGATGAGAGACCAGTTGTAGGAACTGGGAGAAGTTATGTCAGATAGAGAGATGAAAACTATGGTGCCCAATGCATTACCTGAGGAATGGGGAAACTTCACATCAAGTATATATGCCAAGAAGGAAGCTATCCCATTGAATGAACTTTGGTCTCTATGAAAAATTGAGGAGATTAGACTCAAAGCCAAAGATGACGTGGGATCAAAGGAGAAAAAAATTTCTGCTATGGCCAAGAGAAAATGAAAATTTGGCAAGTTTGGTCTAGAGAGAAACGGTAAAAGAGATATGTCCAAAGTCCAATGCTTTGGCTGCCAAGAGTGTGGACAATATATGAGGGTTTTTCCTAAGTTCAAGAAGGAAAATAAGAAAAGGAAACGAGAATAAGCCCACATTACCCAATAAGTGAAAGAAGAAGAGAAGAAGCAGAAGAAAGAGGACCCTCTAAATCTCTTCTATGACTAAGATCAACTTCTTCACATAGGTCTTCTTTAAATTTTTGGGTATCATAGGAACATGTAGATGTAGGATAAAATGCATTATTTATGAAAATGGAATCTTCAGGAATATAGGAGCATTATGCATAGATAACTCATATAAAGATATTCATGTAGGAAGGATGTAGCCATTGAATGACATCATCAATGTATAAAGGAATGATCATGATCAAGAAGAATAATCTTAGAAGGCCACTATCATCAACAGAAAGGAGCATTTGCAGTATGACAACTGCAAGGATCCTCTGGTGAAATATTCAATAGAGGATTCATGAATTTAAGGAAAAGCATATGTCTCAATAAAGAATTCCACTTATGGGGATTCAAGAAAGGATGATATGTAGGAAATGAAAGATATAGAAAATCAAAGAAGATTGAGGTAATCTCAATCTAGGAAACTATTAAAGGAAATTGAGATGATCAAGGAAAGAACTAATATGAGGTATGTATCCATCTATGTTTTTCAAGTCATGTCATCATTTGTATCAATGAGCATGGGAAATTTCTCTGGTGGAATAGTCAAGGAAAGGTAAGATCTCTTTCATTGAAGATGTGCATGAAGGCATGGTCCACACACTGATAAGAGTCAACATGAGAAATGACCTCATATAGAGTATGAGGTGTTTGAATAGGTAACTTATAGAGAAGCATATGAGATAAATAGATCATAGCTAAAAGGACACCATGGACACTAGGAATCAACATCTGATAGATTTGTTGAAGGAATCTCCTGGAAGAAGGCACGCGAATTCTAGCATAGGAAAGAAAAGATCAAAGGACCCTTGACACCTGGAAAGGCATTAGAGATGTGAAACATGTAGGATGCTAATAGTTCAAGCCAACAAAAATATGTCATGATGGAAAACCATCTCATAAGGTACTATTTGATTTAATGTTATGCTTTGATTCCTTGAATAATATCTGGATAGGCTCATGTAGGGCTACTAGAACAAGGGTTGTAAATGTAAGTACAACCAACATTCATGTGGTGTATATAAATTTCGGAAAGAATGATGATGAGAAAGAAGTAGCTATATGATGAAGGTTCCATATATGTATCAATAAGGACACTTTCCATGAAGAAAGAAATAACATGACAAACCAAGAAGGAAAGAGATCGATGGCTGATGTCCTACAAGGAAGAAGCTCAACTGAATTTCATGACATCAAGGAAATAAAGTGATCAAGTAGCTGAAGGACCCACAAAGAAGTAGTTGTTGATGAAAAGGAGAGTCCTTAGTTGAGAGGGAGCTCTGACAAGTCCCTAATTAAGAGGGAGCTTGGGCAAGTCTCTAGTCAAAGGGAGCTTGAGTACATTCCTCCGCAAGAATGGGAATATTGTCCCTAGTTAAGAGGGAGAGATAGACACAAGATTATTTTCTTCACTTGGTAAGAAATAATGGAGGATTGGGTAATCATATGGCATTTGATTCTCTTTGAGGATGTGTAGGGAATTCAAGGTAAGAGTAGGCAAGAGGACCAATATTCTTTGAGGGCTGGTAACCCAAGATAAGAATAGTCCTAGAAGGTCATACTCAGTGAACACCCAGGTGGGTATGTACCTTGAAAGACAATGATGAAGGTGTATATAATCATTGGTCTTGCCAACATTTTTCTTTGATCTATTGAGAGATAGAGTTGTCAGTCAAGGCCTTGTTGTGGAAACAATGTTTGTTACTATGATGCTATAATAGATGGATTTCCAATCTAATTTCTCTTATGTGAATTTCTTTAGATTGAAAATGTCCAAACACATTGTAATGATTTATGAACACCTCCCTAGTTAAGAGGGGGTGTTGAATAAAGTGTAGCTAGGTTTAGTCCTCATAAATGTAATTTTTATCTTTGTACTTGTAAAAGAAAAGATTTTTTATTTCTATCATTATCAAGAATGGGTTTCTTGTCCATTTGATAGGTCAAGCACATGTTTAAGTGCTTCTAGGAAAGTCAAAGGGTCAATGTAATTATTGAAGACTCATGTGGTCATGTTACACTATGTAAAGATATGTATTAGAGTCAAAGACATATGTTCAGAGTGATCCTCCAAAGCAAAGACAAGTCTCCTCTTCAAGTCGGCTCAAGGAATGAGTTTTTATGCACAAATATCAAATTTGCCTCACTAGTTGATCAAGTCGGATTAAAAGGAGGGACAAACTCCTATAGAGAAATTTGACCTCACAAAAGGATCACTACTCATATCTTAAATAAATGAAGAAGAGAGGACAAAAAAGAGGTATGAAAAGGAGCATTAAAGTGCTTCTTGGGCAGTGAAAAAGAGAAGAAATAAATATGAGTTTTTGGGACTGTTTTAGGGCTCTTTTATGTCACATGTGTGAAGGTAAGGGAGGACATTGTGTTGTTGCAAAAATTTAGGAATTTCAGCTCTACAAGAAGTTTCGATTGGGTAGAAAAGAGGTTCCAAATAGGCCTCCATCTCAAGCGAAGGAGATCCCACACCTAGCAAAGTAAAGGACCAACTGAAAGGGTTTATTTATGGCCCTAGATTAGCCACACATGTGAATAAATTAGAGCAGCATTAAGCGTTAAGAGGATCAGCCTATAACCTGAAGGACATACCTCAAGAAAGGCCTCATTCTCTAGCCTAAGTATCAAGGATAAGAAAAATTTCAAAGTGAGGTAGAGAAGGAAAGAAGGACACCAAAGAAGAGGTCTCTAAGGAGACTTAGGGTTTCTGCAGTTGCCTGCAGAAGTATGAAGGAAGAGATCAAGGTGCAACCTAGAAGAAGGCATCAATTAAAGGACAAAGAAAGAGAGACTGTGTCTTGTGCTTGGAGGATCTACTTGTCAAGGGTCTAGGTTTTGGCATTTGCCAATTGAAGATTCAATAAGAGAAATTTGTAGAAGGGTTTTCCTCTCTAGGTGAGATTTTTTTCCCTAGTTGAGAGGAAACATCTCGTTTTCTTGTCTCTTTTATTTTGGTAACTGTTTGATGAAGTAAGAAAACACACACTAATAAAAATAAGATAATCTTGTGCTAATAAGAAATGTAAAAGTGCTTCAAAAATAGTTATCATTGTCAGAAGAATCTGTTGTGCTCTACAAACAACCCCCCATTTCATATCATTTTTATCCATAAAACATTAACCTATGAAATGGGTCCCTTTAAAATAAAATTGATATCAATACTTTTATTTTTCAAAAAGTCTGATAATCAAATGAACGCGTTTATAAAACCCTTTTTGAATAATACCCATTTAAAGAAATAAAGCGAATCTTGGTCATTGCGATAAAGCGACCGCAAGGTCGCATATCGCAATGACATAAGAGATATATATAAGTGGCACAAAGCTTTCCGCCAATGCGATATCGCAATCGACGATCGACAATATCCAATGCACATTTCAAAGCGCCCCATACCATTAGCCCCGATGCGATGCGCAATCGGCGATCGGCGGTTACCTTTACTTAAGTCTTGACGCGCATAAAGATTTTCGCTGATGCAATATCACATTCGGCGATCGACGGTAACCAATATACATTGTTAAGGCGCGCTTGTCATACCCCCGATGCGATGCGATAAGGCGCAATTTTTGATAAAAAGTCGTTAAAGCGATTGGATAGCTCAATTTATTCATATTTAAAGCTTAATCACTTGCGCTCAGCCGCCAAAGCGTCCATTGCATGCTTAAGGGAATTATTCGCCCGAATAACGATTTAATGGGCATTTAAAGGATGACATGTTTTATATGGCCAATTAATGGAATCATGTCTTAAAATCTTTCTATGGATCGTCTCTGCGCCCATTTTAAAAGCTGAATATCTTATTGTATTGTCACTTGCAAGCTTTCATTGTTATCTCTCTGTATTACGCGCAATTGCCTCTCTGTGCAGAATTCATTCATAGACAGGAGTTTGAGCATGATGGGAAAGAAATCAAAGAAGACTGCAGGTGCTTCCGCTCCACCGGTTGCAGGACAAGCTGCTGTAAACAAGAAGAAAGGCTTAATTTCTGATACTACATGCATGGGTCTCACCAGAGTTACTTGGCAAGGCACTTATGACTTAATTGAAGCTGAGAAAGCACAGAAGACGGTAACAGAAGCTACCGCGGATTCAATACGGAAATCTGATTGTACTCTCAAAGATTTAGCCGACTCTTTCCTTCACAGAATAGCATCCAGGGAGCAAATTCTCCCATACACAGACGTTGTGCGATGGGCGATTGAAGAAATCCCAATCATGGACAGAACTTTTAGCACTAGAGATGGGAGGATTTTCGGATCATTCAAGGCAGATGACTTAAGGCAAATGTATCATTTTCCCGAGCCAGAGAAAATATATAACAGCGCCTTCCTGGAGAAGTTTGCAAGCGAAAATGAAATTGAATCCGAACCCATCAAGGATTGGAGACAAAATCCAAACAAGCACAAACATGAATCTTCCGGTAAGTATTCGGTTGATTCTTTGGCTTCTCCTTATTGTTATGCGGGTATAATGATGTGTAGGCTATGGGGATTGCACGACTCTGCTAGTTTCACCATAGAAATGGTTCCTCTTATGGAGGCAGCAGTAAACAGTATAATTATGGATTGGGCTACTATCCTCTCGGATAAACTAGCAGTCGATGTTCATGACTTTAGAAATAAGACTGTGGTCACTGAAAGGAAACTCCCCCCATTTTACTATAGTGCATATATCTTAGACACATTATGTTTCAACTCCGAATTTCCTGTTCTCGGTTGGAGGTGGACTGCACAAGACCCCTCGCCCATTCATATATACCACCAAAAAATGTGGAAGTCTTCTTATAAAAACCACCTGTATCAGATCTGTAATGGCTTTATGGTGCCCATTTACTATTCCATTTTTGATAAACCCATTCCAAAGATTTCCTATCAATCTTCCTTTGATTTACCAGCAGTGGCAAGTTGGTTTGGTGAAGAGAAATTTACCTATATCAGAGTTTACGGTAGCCAAGCCAACCCACATGTTCTCCCTTTATATGTCCCAGATAAGCTGCTAGCAAGAGAAATCGCTTATCAAATTACGGCTGAGAGTACTACACAGACTCTCAAAAAGGGAAAGAAAAGAGGATGGCCCTCTTTTCCCTTGAGGTGTGGTGTCTTTACGTTGCATGATCTCAAACATGCAGAAAAGGAAGCCACAAAGATTCAATCTTTATCTCTGGCCACGATCCCAAACAGGGCATTTGATCCAAAGCTAGTTGCCTATGCCGCGTTAGAACAAGCCAAATTGACAAAGTTTGAGCATCAAGAAGATATGTTTGATGACCTGTTCACTTCAACTGAAACTATAGGTCAGGCTAAAGAACTCGCTAAGATGAAATATAATGATGAAGGGTTGACTGAGTTCAATCAACTTAGAGAACAGAGGTTGCAAACTATGCCTCTAGATTTATTAGCAACAACCCCAGCGACATCGTCAAGCGAGTCTGGTCAGCAACAGTTAAAGGAACCTCCTGCTATAACAAAAGATCATAACAAGGAGCAAGAGGAAAAGCAGAGGAAGGAGCAGGAAGAAGAGCTGAAGAAAGAGCATGAGGATAAGCGACAGAGAGAACAAGAGGAGCATAAGAAGAAAGAGAAGGAACAAGTACAGAAGGAGTCTCAAACTGATAAAAGGCAACATACCACCACTGATGCCAATGTAGATACTACCACAGACCCTAAATTGCTCCAGGAATGGCAGCAGTTTGATTCTATCATCAGTGGAGTAAAAGGCTCAAAAGATACAGACACTTCTAAGACCAGCGACATGCAAGACGATACTTCATCTCAGGTTCTAAGTGGAACCAACGGCCCACCTAAGTCTAAGGATGTTGAAATAATTCCAAAAGATCCCATCGATCAGATCATTCTGCAGGTAGAAGATATTTCTACATTGGATGTTTTCTATAGCCCGAGGCATAGAGCAGTTGTAAAGCGATCAAGGAAAAGACGAAGGATTGATCAACCTTCTATCTTTCCAGAACAAACTGTCACGGGTAATGTAGTATGGAAGGAGAAATTGGACCCCTCCGATGATTTAACAAAATTGTCACAGTATGCTAGAGCCTATTCAGCAGCAATAATCGACAAAGCATCGGAGGTAAGTCTTTTATTAAAGAATAAGGACCAAGAAATCTCCACATTATAGACAGAATTGGCCGAGACAAAGCAGAGAGCAGCGCAAGCAGAGGAGCAATTGGTGGCACAATAGCAGAGGGCAGCGCAAGCAGAAGAGCAGCTGTTGGCACAACAACATATCAATAATCAATAGTTGGCCCAGCAATTGGAGGCGGAGAAGCAAAGGATCGACTAGAATGCGATCCAGAAACAAAATGAATTAAGGGAGGCATTGGAAAAGTTGAAAGCAACGAACGAGCAAATGGTGAAAACCAAGGATGAGCAAATCGCTCAAATAACATCACAGCTAGAAAAGATAAAAGGAGATTCGCAGGTGACAGAGTTCCGGAAAGAAGCATCGTTGATAAACAATGCGCTAATATCGCAAATTAAACTCTTGTGTCAATAGATCGCTCAAGCAGAGCCACTCTGCGAATTAACTATATCCATAAATGAGCAGGTAGAGAAAGCTAGGGATGACTTGAATCAAGCCGATGAGGCTATTACTGCACATCTTGAATGGCAAGATTCGAATTCGGGAAAAGCAGCCAATTTTCCCAGGATACTTGAGGTTCATAAAGATATACTTTTCACGGAATGGCACACTCAAGTGTTAAAAGCAGAGAGAGCAGCTTCAAGATGTAGATCAACTTCTAGCAATTTAGTTGATTTAGTTAATAACACTCTCTACTTAGCAAACATGATTTCCTAGTGTACATCAGGAAAGATCACAACAACAAATGCATTGGAGCAATCATGTTATCCTGAGTTAGAAGGCAGAGGAAGATTAATCGCCGGGATTAATAGTTTAAACATGGAAACGTACTGGCACTTCCTAGTTAAGCCTCATACACAAAGAGCCACCCTGAAATGTTTAACAGATGCTATCGAATGTATGATTCCCGACATTCAAGATGCCACCTATGCTGCCCAGCTCAGTTCGTGCCTCAACAAACCTTCGGAAATTGAGCCAATGCTTGCCATTAATCAGCTCAGATTCAAAGGAAAGCAGCCGACTCAATGAATCATCCTCCAGCTCCCCAGATCGCCAGCCAAAATAGCAACAAAAGTTATTAATATCAGTTTAAGTAGCATTTCTGTTTTATAGATATTTAGATTAGTGTTGTATTTATAGACCCTTTCATGTTTTTAGAAAGTGTCGTAAAATTTTGTAAGAGACTTGACAGACTGAAGTTTGCACCACTGTGCTTCAGCCCATATTCTTTTATGAAATTCGACCATTTGTTCTTACTTTAATGGAGGAATTTCTTTATACAATTGTGCACTATTGTCGTTGATTGAAGAATGTTTATGCGTTAAGGGAAGAACTACACATAGCGATTGATATCTGGGAGTGGCAAGCAGCTCATATGGTATTTTTATCTGTGTCTAAAGTCATTCTGTTTATATGAATTGTTATGTAATTATTCTTGCTATCGTTGATTATATGCATGCGCTATAACAACAAATCTTATTCATTACACTATTGAATGTTTAGTGATGTGCCTTTACTTTTAATCATGTATATGATAATGATATAAATATATAAAGTGTGGTAATTTCGCTTCAATCGCTCTGCCTAACTATTTGGGCACAACAATCTCAAATGAATTAATATCTATGTTATAAAGATACAATCATCTATATGCTTGTCTTTTACACATAGAACATCAAACGCTATGCTTTAGAGCTTAATAGATTCCCGGGATAGTTTCATTTATTTATATTTTTGTCAATAGTTTTAGCCTTTCGCTCACCACTAGTGTTATCTATAAATCATTCACCCATCCCATTTATCTATTTCTGGGAAACTGGTCCCATTATCCCCAGTCGGAGCCACTACCCCAAACGGAAAAGGAGCTGCACTAAGGTCCGGACCGGGTGGTTTCCCCAATGTTGTTGCAGCGATTTTCGAGGCATCAACACCACCTACCCCTTTTTCCTTCACTGTCTCCTTGCACAAGGATGTCGTTGACCACTGTCGTTGGAACAAATGTTGTGATTTCTGATTGTAGCACATACAGTCGAAATGCCTTCAAAGCTTTGGCTAGTGCATATGCTTGTTTCTCCAAGATGTTATATTTCAACTTAGCATCCCTCAGGACTTGGCTTAAGAAGGCAATGGGTTGCTAATAGCCATATTTATTCTTATGTAGAAAAACTATAACAATAGTATGTGGAGAAGCAAAAGAGAAGATATAGAATAGTGTTGAGAACATTCCTTGTTGTTTGTAGCCCAAGGAGCAATGATTCATACTCTGCCACATTTTTGGTTTCATCAAAGTCCAACTTGAATGAGAGAGTTATCAAGCTCCCCTCAAGACTTACCAACAATACTCCTACTGCATTTCCCTCTTTGAAATTCACTCCATCAAAGTATAATTTCAATACATTATTTTTATCTATGTTCTGATCATCTAAATGCATTTTTATATGTACTTGTGTTTCTTCTAATATGGCCTCATCTTCTTTTAGGAACAAGCAGGAGAGGTCACTTTCTTTTCCATACACTGGTGAATTTTTAGAACCTTCAGTTGGGGTCACAGTTGTTACAAATCTGGACTCTCTGTACAACCTCCTTTCTTTGCCTCCAAAAGTGGGAATAGTAACATAAGTTAGATCTAATTTGATAGAGCACCCCACGTTAGAACCACAAGACCTGGATGGTTTTGATGGATGTTCGTGTGTACAAGAGATTTCATATTGACTAGATATTGACAAGCAGAGCAGTTAACTACTAAATCATAAAAATTCAAGACTTGGGCTAGTTCAAACAACTTAGTATGAATACAATCTGTATAATCATAAGAGGATTCTGCTTTAGATGCTTCACATGAAATGGTATGAAAGTTTTTATATTATTCTACTACTTTGTCCAATTGACTTCTTGGAATAAAAAATATTCTAGGAAAAGATAAGACTACATATCAAGAATCTTCTTTGATTTGTGCAGATGCTATATTTTGAAATTTTGGGGTATTTGGGATACCTATTACCTAATTTTCAGGAAAACTCAATTCTTCCCATTTGATCATTTGATGTTCTATTTTTTGGTTATGGGCATCTGTAACGACTACCACACTTGACTTGAAATCTTGACTTGGGGAGTGTAAGGCTACATGATAGAGTGTGTTGGTATGATGAAAGCACCCTCTAATATGGATAGAAATAATAGTTCTTTTCTTCTTCATGTCAAAACCAAAAGTTTTGATCTGTAGCTGTCGAATGTCTTTGATGTTCTCATCAGAAACTTAAACTTAAAATTTTGGATAGAAATCAAAACATACAGGGCCATTTCAAATACGAGCAATAATACCTCCAAGGATGGAATCAATATATTTATTGTGTGTTAAATATATTGATTCAACCCTGCCAAAGAAAAAGTATTTAACCCTCTGTGGGTTAAGGCAAAAATACCAACTCTTATACATCCAAGATGGATATAAGAGGTATTATGTTTTTGGGCCTATTTTTGTAGGTCTTTTGGATCTAATCATGGGTTTTCTGGATTGACTCAGTATTCTCTTGTACTTCGCTGACACATTATTTTACAGATACTCGGGTAATGGATTTTAGATGAAACATTAAGGGATCAGAATATACATTGGATTGACTAATCGATGGGAGCTTCCAGCATGAAGAATGATGGTTTTCTATTATTTCTAACTCAACATTATTTATAATTGAAGAAGAATATTTATCAAAAATATTTTGAATATCTATATCACCTGTGTTTGGTTCTTTTTCTTGCATTTCTCTAAAAGACACAAATCTTCTTCCTACTTCCATTTTTTTGATAAAATAGAGTTTATAGAACTACCTATGAAACCATACATTACTAGCTCTTCGAGATGAAGATGTAGATCGTCTTTGAGACACAGATGCAGATCATCTTCGAGACACAGATGCAAAGCAGGGATGATTCTTGACTCAATGACTCCTGAAATCCAACTCTCGATGCCTCAAATGACTAAGTTCTCCATTATTTATAAGAAAGTTGAGGAGACTAAAGGAATCTTGAGCGGGACCTTTGAAAATGACTTATATGATTACTGTAGATTTGCTAAGATGTGGGTCAAGCCTCACCAGTAGTCTGAGAGGTGCCTCGGGTCTCAGTAAATTGTCTAGTCATGTTTTCTAGAAAAGAATCGTCCTTAAAGTGAATAGAGTGGAGACATAGAATATCCTATCATTTACATAGTTGAGATTCTTATCAGAATCCCACGACACTAGTTTATTGTGTACACAGTAGAGATTTTATCGGAATCCCACGATACGGGTCACACTCATTTTCAGGTGACCAGACATTATAGACTATTGACACAGTGGATACTTTTGTCATGGAAGTCCCACAAGGAATGACTATAATTACATTGATTAAGATCCCAACATATTTGCACTCAATAATCTTTGTTTAGGATATAAGCAAGTGTCCCATGCTTTAGTAAAGATTCTACAAACAATAATGGGTTTCCCTAAGACCATTTGATGTTTGATCTTTGTCACTACTCCCCATTGGTGATGTTTGGCCATGAAATCTAGGAGGATTTCATTATATGAATATCTATAAGATCAGAAACAACTGTATAAGGTAGATGAAAGAAGTCTCTTCCTTCGCATTTTTCTCACTCCATCAAGTATCTGGATTCAAAATAAATAGGGTCCATGGCAGTTTCGTTAAGGTCGAACATTGTCCACCATTATTTTAACTAGTCTAGGCAGTGATGAAATTGGGTAAGAAACATAGACCCAAATTTGAGTAATGTATAATAAGCTGCCCCTAGATTAACTTTACAAAGGAGATGACACCATAGTCTTTTGTATCCAGAGAAATCATAGATGGTACTAGGGAAAATAAACTATGAGTTGTGATGGGGCCACATCAATCTTAATTAAATAATGGATCCCTTGCTCGGTTTATCACAAAATATTTGTGGCAGATGTTTAGCCTATCATTTTCTTCCTGCCAAAGTTCGATTAAATCTTTAAAATGAAGATTTAATGCTTCTTTTGTTGTTTTTTCCAATCTGTTGTAATGTGTGAATACCATGTTTGGAATCCATCTACTAGACTTGGGATGTATCTTCTTTTCTGGAACTAGGTGCTAGAGATCTTTATGAGGTTGGAGATTTGCATCTAGTACTTGTGTGTTTCTGAGCTGCTAGGTTGGTTCCAAAAAATCTGTATAGTCTTGACATCTCATAGAGTTTGGGATTTGCTGGAATGTTTAATGATTTTGTTGTACATCACATTCTATGACGATGACCATAAGATGTGTTTACTCTTGGATATTTTCTCTACTAATGAAATTAGGAATACAATTTATGGCGCCTTTTATGTGCTCTATGTCAAAATCAAAGTTTTAAAATAGGGCCTGTCATCTTGCAAACTTTGCTTCTCCTGGTTTTTTGATGTCCTTATTGAGTACTTTTTTCATGGCTAAAGCATCGCTTCTTAAGAGAAACATTTTATTAATTAGATCTATGTCAAAATTTTCAATATAGTTCCAAGATTCTTTGACTTTTTTTTCAACCAATTGTAACTTTAACTCTCCTAAAGTTACAATAACCTTGACCAAATCGCTTCGTATGTGACATTGATTTATATCTAATATTTATGATATCAACTTCTTGGAAAATACAAAACAAAATTACAGAGTCATCTTCTATCATGACTACTATTTAAAGATAATATTCATTATATTGATCAAATTTATTCACTTGCTAATAACTTAAACAAAGCAAAAGTGAATATTTTCATCATAAAATTTAGCAAATTTGTTATAGACTTGGAGTCTAATGATTTCTCCCATCTTTATTTTTTCATACATCATGATTTTAAGAAAATACCTAGATGCCATTACTGGAATGAATGTAACTTCCCATCAAGTCAATCACATGGATATATTTTTAAATATCTATTCAATTTTCTTTCGGAAAAGAAAAATTGTTGAAAATATTATATGGGTAAATTAATATTTTAGTATTATTAACTATTTCTATGTTTTAAAACATTGGATGCACATAAATTAGGAAACACAAATATTTACATAAGAGATACATGTAATATTTTTTTTTAATATTTTGAAATTGTCTATGAAAGCTTTGTGTTCACTACACTTCTATCTACAAGGGATTGGTCCTATCACTACCTTAGCATCACAACTACTTCAACCAACAATTCACTTAACATTGCCTTAGACAAACAGACTCGATCTCCTATGATACAAAAAATGTGTCCATAATTTCCTTATTGAGTCAAGAGGCTCATAGGCCTATTCTACAACCCAGTATGAAGGGGTGTGTACGTATATCTATCAGTCCATTCAAAATACAAAAAATATATGTTCGAAATAGAAAAATAATTTCTACTATATAAAAATGAATATGCTGTAAAGTAATTATAATTTAGAGTAAGATGTTTAAACCTTATACTTTTCAAAAATATTTAAACAAGAGATTTAAATAAAATATATGAAAGCCTCTGTTAACTAATTTATGTTGATGACAAATTCATATATATCTATCTATAGAATTTTTTTCATTGAAATAAAATATTTTTAATGTTGTATATAATAAAATATTCATTGTTGTATATAATAAAATATTCAATGTCGGTTATCAATAAAATATTTTAATACAAATTAGTATTGGCATATACTTCAAAATATATTAACAATAAAAAAACTATTTTAATTTTCCTTGATAAATGTTTGATACACATGTTATGTAAAATATTTTATTTTAGTCCTATATATACTCTATATAAGATTCAAAAATACAATTTAAACAACAAAAAATTACACATTGTATTTTTCACTATAAAAATTTTGCACGTGGAGAAATTTGATCCCTCACAGCTTATGTTAGATCCATACCTGAGATAGATCTCTGTTGGTTCTACAACTTAGTATGAGGGAAATGAGTAATTCCATTCGTGTTCAACTTGGTGTTGAAACGTGTTCCTTTTTAAATAAAAACAAAATATTCTTAAAAAAAATCAATATAATAATATATGTGTTTGGTTCATTTAGTTGAAACTATTATAAAACATCAATAACGTACTCTCATGGCCATACTAAGGTGAAGTGATAAAAATATTTCATTCTCTCTAAACCATAAATAAAATATTTCTATGTCCATATGCGATAAGATAATCTTATGTCAACTTTATAGATAAATAAAGTAGTCAAAAGTAATCGAAAAAAGAACTATAGATACATTATATAAATAAATTGAAAACAAAAAGTTTTTTAGGATTAAGTTTTTTTAATGATTCTCACTGTTTAAAGCCCAAGTAAATTTTGAAGACATTAATCCATTATATATATTATATGAAGGGATAACATTCATTGATGTACAAACTTTTATTCAAGTTTTGCACTCAAAAAGATGTTTGCACCTCAAGGGATTTGATCCCTCTCGCTTCTTGCTAGATCTATGATTAAGATGGATATACACTAATTCATACCACACATTTGTCCATAATGCTCTCGATCTTATTATCAACTTAACATAAAAATTACTTCATCTAACAATTTCCTTGACACTACCCAAGCCAACCAGACTCAACCTCCAAAGATCCTTACAATAATAGTGCTTGAACACCTCAAAAATCAGACCAGAACTTAGTCTATAATAGTACTACAACTTCAACAACAAACTAGACTTGAACTTGCCCTTCAAAAACTAGAAACCAGTCTTCGAATTAGACATGAACTCAATTTTCATTCCACCAAAACTTGACCCTCAGACCAAAGCTAAATTTGGCCTTCAAAACTCCAGGACTTGAACTTAAGAAACTAGAATTTGACCCCCAAAACAAACATGAAATTTAACCTCAATATGATTCAATTTCATTCTTCAACAAGCCTAAAACTGACCTCCAATAGACTTGAAACTTGGCCTATACAATAGCTCTACAGCTTCCCTTGTTACTAAGAAAAAAAATCCTTCCTAAAGAGTGCCAAAATCACTTCCCAAAATTCCCTCAAAATTTTGTCCCAAAAAAAATGACTTTAGCTTGACTTCACTTCACTTCACTTCACTTCATTTTGATGTCCTGCAAAACTTATTTCATCAAGCAAACTTATGTTCAACAGTCCATTGCTAAAATATTTTCGGCTTTAACTATAGAGAGATAAATTGATGATTGGTTTTTTTCTTGACCAAGACATAAGGCAATATCCTTGGAAAAATACACTCCCACTAGTGTTTTCTCTCTCATCATTGCTACCTGCCCAATCAACCTCTATTTACATTATTAATGTAAAATATATACTCTTAGGATATCAAAGAACAAAATCGAGAAGTATCAAAATATACTTCTCACTTCTTCCATATGTGATTCCTTTGGTGTTGATTGAAATCAACACTAAAGATGTCAGATTAGATTCTAGCAGTTGAAGCAAAGGTTGAGACCACATAGTGGATATCCCACTTGACACTCCTCTTGCACTAACATAAAGAATTCTGATACAACTCCAAGTCTTGTCTTTATTTGGAGGACCACTTAATCCCCCATTTTTGTGACTTAGAGAATGAGAATTAATGGTCTCTCTTTCTTTATCAAAGATTTTAGTTCCCCCATCCTTTCTACTAACATCAATCCCCTACCATTATGGAGAGGACCCTCATTACTTACTTGCTATATGAGTAGCCCCTTGTTAAGGGGCTGGTTTTCTTCCCTTTGTGTGTTTCTATATCTCGTTAGTTTTCAATCTAATATTTCTTGTGCTCCCATTTTCTTATGCTTTTCCATTTTTTCATGCCTTGCCTCTCTATTAGTGTGTAAACTAGGATTTTTTTGGATCCATTTTAATTGTTTTTCCTTCTCTACCTCTTAATTCTCACTAGCCGAGCTCAAAAAGGAAGGCCCCAATTTGGAGCTTTTAGGGGAGAGGATTTGTTACTCTTCTAAGGAATATTCCACTGTTTTCTACTCTCGTATTGAATCACTTCTAATGTTGGCATGTATTCATCATTTTTCTTTGGTTCACACATTGGTATCAAATTGTGTACATGTTCTTGTACATTGGGTTCAACAATTTCCCATTCTTCAATCATCAATTGAGAACCTTCTTGTTGTTCTTTCTCTCATTTTGGCCTTTACTATATCCTTCTCCTCCACCCAAAGTGGATCACATAGGGGAAGTTGGTCCTTTCCCTTTGTTCCCATTTTGACATCACTGCTTTTACCGATTGTTCTATTGTTTTTTCTGGTCTCTTCTACTCTTTGTTGTTTCCATTGTTCTCCTTTGTTCCCTTGTTTTTGTTTCTCCTCCTAATTCATTTTTCAAATTATTGCGAAGTGGCCATATTCATGGAAATTTTTCATTTAAAATGAAGTTGATCACAATCATCCTCTTGAATGTGTATCTATCTATCTATATTTAAGGCTATTGTTGCTAGGAACCCCTCATCCAGATCTATCTCCACCCATATCCTTTCACAAGAGAATATTTCCTCTAGTTGCTCGACTTGATCAATGTATTTCACAAGTGCATCATAAATATTTTTTGAAAGTTAATCATTCTAATAGTGCAGGGGAAAAATATAAAGTTTTACCCAAATAAGGATGGTAGATGGGACATCAATTTCAAGTTTAAAATATGGGCTCCATTGATCTAGATATAACCATCATGGCCCCATGAATTAAGGATTGCTTTGAAATATTAGGTCCCATACATTCTTGTTATTTAAAAAGAAGGTAAAAAAATATTTTCCACATAGAGTTGAAGTGATAGAACCCTTGATCATTATTTTCATATTTTTTTCAAACCATAATCTCATAGAATGTGAGGAGGTCCATATCTCCATGAATTGTCTTACCAAGCCACATTCAACCAATTGCACAGTTGTGCTCTTGACTGTGGCACAAAAAATTCGACCTTTTGAATTTTTTCTAGCTTTTTAACAAAACAAGAAGGATTTTCCATCTGGATGTGTGGCCCATTTATGATTAATGGGATACAAGCAACAATATCTAGAGGATGGGGTGGGAGTGGAGGTGGAGAGCCAACACTAGATGTGGCCATGTAGTGAGAGAATCAACTCAAACTTGTAGAGCTATAGATCTACCAATAAAACCCTAACCCACAAAAGAGAATTAAGTTTAAAAATAATTAATTAATGAACAATAATTTACTATTATTATTAATATTATTAAAAACTTAAAATATATATAAACATGTAACAATATTTAACCATGAAAATTTACCCCGACTTTACTAGAGAGATTTTAAATATATAAATAGGTTTTGTTAATACCTTGGGCCCTTACCATGGTTTACCAAACTATAATTCATTTCACATGATACTAGTTCATACTACTTTTTTTAATAAATTAATTTAAATAAAAAGGGAAAAAACACAATAACTACTTGGGTAGATAAATCTCGAACTTTTGTACTCTTAAAATATTCTAAATTATTTTGTAGAAATTAAATCCTACCATCTATCTAATAATCATTAATAATTAAATTAAAAATTAAATAATCTCATTCCAAAATAACACACCTATACAACACAATAAAAATATATGATTTATTAATATACATTACAATTTAAATATATATAATAATATAATGAATAACAATATTTAAAAAGATTGATAGTACTAACATTTAAACTTCTTACTTTATTGATGATGATGATGATGAGGTTAATGTCCACTAGACCAAATTTTGGTCTATAAAGACTAAACAAACTAACTATTTAGTGTTGATTTAAAATTTAACTCTTATACTTTAATATTAATTCATTAAAATTTTAATTTTGATTATCCCAATCAATAAATAAAATTAACATTAACATCTCCTTAAAATTAGAAGATACACTTTGTTTTCCCTATGTACTATTTTCATACATAAATAATTAAAAACTATTTAAAGTATATCTTGTTTTCCTATGTACTAATTTCGTACATAAATAATTAACGAAATAATTAAAAACTCTTTAAAGATTATCTTAGATTATACTAGTCGTGCCCCACATGGACGTGATGGAAAAGGTCTTCCTTTATATTATGTGGAAGAGGTAAATTTGTTTCGCTGGGGCATGGGTGTATTTGGTCGCTAATAAATAAAGAAAGATGGGCAAGCGATTACAAATCATAGGACCCACATATTACCTAAAAATAAATGCCAAAAATAAAGAAAGATGGGCAAGGGATTACTAATAACAGGACCCACATATTACCTAAAGAAAATTCCAACCTAGCGGTCATAACGTATATTTCTTCATTTTTTATATTATTTTTAGGGTTCAAGCTATTTGGTCATTGTTAGTGGGAGGCACCATCGACTATTAATAAGCACCATTGTCAATCATAATTCTCATCTCTCGGGCATTTCAAATCGACCGTTCAAGTTCTAGAAGAAGAAGAATTTGGGTTGCTTTGTCTGATATTCACATTTGGGTTTTGATATTTTCAGTATTGGTGGTGTGAGTTTGAACAACAATTGAGAAGGAAGTTAACTGCGCTTCTATAGCTCTCTGGCTCACTATGATCATGATAGTGGTGGGAGCAGAAGCAGAGGAGATGACAACGCCATCTCCTAGTCCGACAATGGAAGTAGGTGTTGCTTCAATTCCCTTCAATCCCTCCCTATTCATTGCCCTTCTTGCCTCATTCATCCCATTCTTGGCCTCTCAATTTTATTGAGATGTACTGCAGTCGATGTTTGTGTTTGATGTGAATGATCTCTTGGGAGAGGCGATTGCTATTTTGTATGACACTCTGGGTATGGTTCTTGTGGAAGTTTTTTCTACTGGATGAGTGACAGTTTTTGTATTTGACACACAGACTCCTTACTCTATGTTTAGCAATCTAGTAAATAAAGGGAAGTTTTTAGGTTACTTCTTATTGTATTTTCTTTGTGTATTTCAATTTTTGATTTTGATGATATCGTGAGTAGAATGTGTAGCAACCATTGAAATCTGAAATCTGAATTTAAGTTTGTGATACTCATGTTTATCCCATGACTAGTTAATATCTGGTAAAGGATAGTATAAATCCATCAATTGGTTCTTCTCCTCCAAATAAAATAACTGAACATTCTATTTTGAAAAAAAAAAATAGAAAAGAGAAAAAATGATTAATTTAAAAAAATAACCGTGGAAAATTGCTTTAGCTCTCTACATAAATATCTTATTTAAAAAAAATTAACTATTGATTTATGTAATAAAGTTCGTTGTGAAATTTAAGGGGATGAGAGAAACCCTAGGAACCCTTCTATGCAACCAGGTAGCCTTTGCCGATGTACAGTGCAATCAAAAGCCCTATAGATTATCTACCCAGTTTAGATGTGTTGACAATTTGTATACGGGAGAGGTGTGGGGTCCTGCCATTCTTATTTTTCATGAGTCCTCTTCTTTTTCGGCCATAGCAATGGCGACCCAACTGATATAACTAGTAAAACTTCAAATCCATGCTTCAAAAACCTTGACAATTCCCAGAAAGGTGCAGACCCATTAGTAAAAACTCCTTAGAAATTCCCTATCCTTTCTCATTCGAGTCGGGTGGAAAGTAAAAGGTGTTTTGAACAATGGAGGAATTTCAAATCTTTCTTAACGCTCTCAATAGAAATCCTTCCTCTTTAGGGTTTCAATTTTTGTTAAAAATATTTGGGAAATTTAATTTTTGTTTTCGCGAAACTAGGTTCACCAACCGCAAAGCTGATTTCATGGAGCTACCTTCACACACCACAAGGCTATTTTCCATACTTGGATTTCGCCCACAGCTATTTCACAGACTTAATGAATACTCACAACAAAAATAACAAGATATTTTTGGACCAACACACTAAAACTTAGTATTCATTTCTTAAACATGAAAATACATTTACATGAGACTGCGCTTATTCACAAAGTAAAATAAAAGTTACAATGATTTAAACTTATGTGGAATAACACACACTAAAATAGAGTAAC
The DNA here is from genome assembly GCA_000404065.3 of Pinus taeda. Classification (NCBI taxonomy): domain Eukaryota; kingdom Viridiplantae; phylum Streptophyta; class Pinopsida; order Pinales; family Pinaceae; genus Pinus; species Pinus taeda. The sequence continues at coordinate 28,962 of APFE030139450.1, forward strand.
TGTTGTTTTCATGCATGCACCAAAAATTGCTCCACCATTTTCTCCACAGAGACTTGTGCTCTTTTTCTTTTTTCCCTTACTCACTAACCTCTCTACACTACCCTCAAAAGGAATTTTACATTCATATTTAACTCAACATACAATTTTACATTTAATTCATGACAAAGCAAAATAATTAATGTGATGTTGTTGTTGAGTGTGTTCAGAATCGCGCAGGTGTTTCTGGAGTATGCGCAAAGGTTGGTGAATGAATGCTTGCCCATATCTATTTACCAAAGTACAGAACTTCTTTAAATGCCTTTGCTGAGTTTCTGAATGGTTCACATCTGGCTTCAGCCCTTCTATCATCAAGCAGAGACGCCACCTGCAAAAATATGTCTAACATGTGTGGCTGATGTTAGGCTATCTATTGCGGTGGTTGGGATTATATTTCAAACACTCCCACTTAATCACAACTGCTGCCATTAACAATTCCCAAACAATTTCTAAGATAAACAAAACTTTCACCTGCCAATGGCTTTGTGAAGATATCAGCAAATTGTTCCTGTGACCTGCAGTGCTGCAACACAATTTCATCATTATTAATCAACTCTCTAATAAAATGGTATTTAGCATCAATATGCTTGGTCCTTTTTTGGAAGACAAAATTGTTTGACAATGCAATTGTTGAGGTATTGTTGTAGAAAATAGTTGTTGTGCCCTCTTGGTCACGATAAAGATCCCTGAACATCCTTCTCATCCAAGCTACCTGACATGCTGATGCTATTGCTGTGACATATTCAACTTCTGCTATTGACAGTGACACTATTGGCTGCTTCTTGGAGGCCCATGAAATGGATTCGTAACCAAAAGGAAAAACATATCCTGATGTGCTCTTTCTATCATCGACACTTCCTACATAATAACTATCAGTGTAACCAACCAGCCTGAAATCACTGGTTGTTGTGTACAAAATGTCATATTGTTTTGTCCCATTGACATAACTCAGAATCCCTTTTGTTGCTTGCCAATGTGTCTCCTTGGGTGTCTCCATGAACCTTGACACCAAACTTACTGCATACATTATATCTAGCCTAGTGGCGATCAAATACATCAGACTTCCTATCATGCTTTTGTATAATGTCGAATTGACATTGTTGCTGCAATCTTCTTTGCTCAACTTCAACCCTATAATAGTTGGAGTTGGTGAACACTTGTTGTTCTACATTTTAAACCTCTTCAAAATTTCTACCACACACTTTGCTTGAGAGGTAAAAATGTCATTTTCTTTTTGCTTCACTTCTATGCCCAAAAAATATCTTAACAATCCCAAGTCAGTGATTTCAAACTCACTCTGCATGACTTGTTTGAAATCAGAGATGTGGAAATCATCACTACCTATAAAGATCAAATCATATACATATAAGATGATAATCGAAATCTTACCTTCGCTATCTTTGATGTAGAGAGTAGGCTCATCGTCACATTTGTCGAAACCATTTTCAAACAAGTAAGAATCTATCCCGTTGTACCATGCGCGCGGTGCTTGCCTCAACTCATAAAGAGCTTTCTTCAACCGATATACTTTGTCTTCTTGAATTTAAATCTCATAACTAGGTGGTTGCGCGACATACACTTCCTCTTTCAGCACTTCATTCAAGAGCTCTGACTTCATGTCCATCTGATACACTATTCATTTATGTTGTTTGCAATCACCACAACTACACGCACTATCTCCATCGGGGAAAATTTTAAGAACACCCCCTAAATTTATAACTATAATAAATGGGAGAATCTTCATGGTATATAGGAAAAATGGAAGGCGATTTTATCAATAATATAATATGTATATATAATTTTTTGGCGAATCTCTCACCATTCATGGCGAATATTTTACTCAATTATAAAATCTTGTAAGATCTTGGTATTACCATGGGTTATCATAATCCTGGAGCTTAAAAATTACTTATTAGTAATTTATAAAAGTTAATAAAATTAATAGTTGATATTTGATTTTTATTTTAACCAAGCTAAAATGTCTAACATACATTAAATTAGAACATCCATTTTTACTCTTGATGCAGCCCTGAGAGGGATCAAATATTTTTTCACTCTATGCTAGTTTGCATATCACGATATTTGATACCTCTCGGGGGTTAGTAGATCCAGAGTAAAGATGGATCTATTCTAGTTTAATTCCCTCATTTAAATAGGCTACATTCCAAGTGAATACCATGGGTCAATACCATGTGCCATTTTGGTGAATACCATGGGTCAATACCATGTGCCATTTTTATTTTTATTAATACTAATGTTAGGGTTAATAATGTTTTTTTGCATGGTATTAATAACAATCTAGTCCATGGTATTTGTCCCATATTATTTTGCCCATAGGTTTTACCTAAATATAACGCATTTTTTAGTGTTCGTAAATATAAGGTGACTTATGGAGTAAATATAAAAAAATGTTTTATTTGTTTACTATACCTCTCATTTATTTGTATTTTTATTAATTTACCATACCTCTTTTACAAATATGGTATTTGGCCCATAGGATTAACTTAAATAAATGGACTAAATATAAAAAGAGGTTTTATTTATTTACCATACGTCTAGTTTATTTATATTTTTATTGATTTACCATACCTTTTGAGTAAGTATAAAAGGACGTTTTATTTATTTACCATATCTCCATTTTACTTATATTTTTATTTGTTTACACCCTTGCATGTATATAACGTGACTTATGGAGTAAATATAAAAAATGTTTTATTTATTTACCATACTTTTCATTTATTTATATTTTTATTAATTCACCATACCGCTTTTATAAATATGGTATTTGGCCCATAGTATTCACTTAAATAAAACCTATTCTTGAAAATGGGCGAATGGATTCACTTAAATAAAACCTATTCTTGAAAATGGGCGAATGGAAGGTTCTAACTCCTAATTTCAAGGGCTAAATTTACCTTTTTTACCCTCTCCCTTAATAAAAGGTGGGCTATTTGAGGTGATTTGTAAAAATGTACTGGTACAAAATATTCGCCCACTAAAAATTTAAAACCCCTTAATTTCGCCAAAGGGCGAACATTCGCCCCTAAAATTTTCTATGCTGTGAAGCCTAGATATTTCCTTCATAAAAAATTATGGTATGTTGATAGCTTTAAAAGTAGAATTAATAGGGATAAAGTGTGAAACTTTACTAAGCTTATTTACCACTACCATTATTGAATCATGTTGTTTCTTGAACCTTAGCAATCCGATAATGACATCCATGGATATGGTTTCCCATTTCCATTATGGAATTGGTAAAGTCTGCAGCAACTCTGCTGGATGCTGATGAGAAGCCTTCACTTGTTGGCACTCTATACACCTAACCACATATTCTATAGTCTCTAATTTCATATTTGGCCAAAAATAATCCTTCCTTAACACATTTATGAGGATTTTATACCTAGGATGACCAAGGGTTGGTTTCTTATGTAATTCATGTAAGACAAATATTTTCAATTCAGGGTAATTTGACAAGTAAATTTTTATTTAAAAAAACAAATCTGTATTATTTACTGAAAAACTAGTTTCATTTAAACCTAATGTTTTAGTTTTCTGCAATTTCTTTTTGATCTGCAAGTATTCTTCATCAAGTTCTATTTTTGTTTTGATCTTTTTAGTGAAATCCGTTTTCCAGTTCATTTTTGAAAGGGTTCAGATTTGACACAATTTTCTGCTTAAGGCATCAACAATTTTATTTTCCTTGCCTTTAATATTTACAATTTCAAAATTGTACTCTCTAAGAAATGCTAATTATCTATCTTGGCTAGCATTTAGGTTTGGCAGGTGAAAAGTATATTTAAGGCTAACGTTGTATGTTCTTAGCTAAAATTTCTTCCCAATCAAGTAATGTCTCCACATTTTTAAAGCATGTACTACGACTGCCAATTCTAAATCATGCGTAGCATAATTATTTTCATGATCCTTTAGCTTTCTAGACTCATAACTGATGACATGACCCTCTTGCATAGAAACACCTCTCAATCCTTCTTTACAAGCATCCGTACATACAATAAATTCTTTATTGGGGTCATTTATTTTTAGGATAGGAGTAGTAGTTAATAAATGTTTTAGCTTTTCAAAACTATCTCGGTACTTTTGACTCCATATGAATTTTATCCCCTTCTTTTGCAAAGAAGTAATAGGATAGGCCAATTTAGAAAATCCTTCTATAAATCTTCGGTAGTAACCTCTAATTTCGATAAATTACATGACATCAACTACATCTTTAGGCGTTGGCCACTCAATAATGGATTTAATCTTTTCTGGATCCACAACAATCCCTTCTTTAGACACTACATGCCCCAAATATTGAATTTGTTCTTGATAAAATGAGAAATTTCTAAATTTAGCATTTACCTCATTCTCTCTAAGTGTTTGATAAACAATATGAAAATGATGATCATGTTCTTCCTTACTTTTAGAGTAGACCAGAATATCATCTATGAACACTATGACAAATTTGTCAAGAAAATGACTCAATACACTATTCATCAAGCACATGAAAGTTGTTGGTGCATTAGTGTGCCCAAATGGCAACACTACAAATTCATAATGTCCATGTCTTGTTCTAAATGTTTTATTGTGTATATCTTCATCATTAATCCTTATTTGAAGATATACCTACCTTAGATAATTTTTTGAGAGATTGATGCTCCTTGAATTTGATCAAACAAGTCATCAATCTGGGGTAAGGGATATTTGTTTTTAATTTTCATTTGTATTCAGCTGTCTATAATTAAAAAAGCCTTAATGTCCCATTTTTTTTTTTGACAAACACAATTGGTGCACCCCAAGGAGACACACTAGGCCTTATATACTTTTTATCCAACAACTCTTGCAATTGAATCTTTAGTTTCGTTAACTTAGGAATACTCATCCTATATGGAGCTTTGGACATCAAAACAACTCTAGGAATGAGATAAATAGTGAAATCTATATCTCTCCTTGGAGGCAGTCCTAACATCTCCTTAGGAAAAATATCTTTGTATTGCTGTAAAATATGGTATTCATCTAAATATGGTTTTTGTTTATTTTCAGCTAAGTCCTTAACTTGAAAAAGCAAACATTTAACAACCTTTGCGAGAACATTTCTTCAGTTGTTAGGCATAAATCTACCTCAATATAGCAGCTCTTGGCACCCACTTAACCATGCAGTCTTCTCCTTGATCATTAATGCAAGTGAAGGATTTCTCTACACAATTCAACATTACTTTATGAGATTTTAACCAGTCCATTCCGATTAACACATCATATGACCCGAGAGGTAACACATTTAGACTTAGTTGAGTGTTTATTCCATTCAAATTTAATAAACATTTTCTACTGATTTCAATTATTTCCTTTTTGTTCCTGTGGCTAGTTGTAATAACCAAGGTTAGCTTTGTTTTTCCCTTATAAGTTCACATGTTTCAAAACAAAGTTATCGATCAAATGAGAATTATTACCTCAAAACGAAAACTCTAGCCAAAAAAAAAAAGAAAAAACAACCCGAAAACAAAAATTGTTGATGTTGGAACAAAGTTGGTTTTTTGGGTAAAATTTTAACATTTTTTAAAAATGACAATAAATATTGTTTTTTTGTATGGAAAAAGCATTAAAAGTACATGCAATTTGATACTTCATCTAACACCTTTTTTCTTGGGAGGGGGAGAGGTAATTTTTTTTTTTTTTTTAACAATAGCATTAAAAACTAAAATCCTTGCGCATTAAACATTAGAAATGAACCTGAAATAAAACAAGTGTTGATGTGAGCTAAAATTCCAACATTTTTTAAGAATGACATTAAAAATAAAATGTCATGACTCCAAACATTATTAAAATTCCAATAGTTTTCAATAATACGTTGAAGATAAAATATCATGACTCCAAAAAAAATTAAAAATTCCGACAATTTTCGACCATGGCGTTAAAAATAAATATCATGACTGAAAAAACGTTAAAATTTTGGCATTTTTCAACCCATTAAAGATAAAATATCATGACTCTAAAAAACCTTAAAATTTCAAAAAATTTTAGCCATGAAAGTAAAAACAAATATCTTGTCTATAACAAACCTTAGATTTTCAACATATTTCAAGATCAAATATTATGACCAAATTAAACCTTAAAAATAAATATCTAAACAAAGAGTCATTATACTATATGCTAAAAATATAATTCTTTTAAAATCCTAGCCTAAGGCAACTTTGCACATTGCAATGGAAGATTTAAAAATCAACAATCAAATTGACACACAATGAGGGCATGCTTGACCCATTGCAATGAAAACTTAGAAATCAACCATCAAATAAACACTTAGTGGAAGCGAGCATGTTTCATTATAATGAACACTGAAAAATCAACCATCAAATTTACACATATTGAGATCAAGTTGCTAGTCAAACATTGCTGCAACCCATACAATAATAAATAAATAAATAAAATAAAAAAACAAAACAAAGAAAATATATAAATAAAAAAAA
>APFE030139451.1:2170-14422 GCA_000404065.3 Pinus taeda
ACCCTCAGATGTGAAAGAGAGGGTTTCTTACCAATCCATACCTCTTGTGGAGTCTTATCCTCCAATGCTGATGAAGGTCACCTATTGACCAGGTAATATGCAGTATCCATCGCCTCTGCCTAGAATTCTTGCCCTAACCCGACACCACTGAGCATGCTTGTTGCCCTTTCCATCAACATCTTATTCATTATTTCTGCAACTCCATTTTTCTGAGGTGTATATGGAGTAGTCTTCTATCATGCTATACCACACTTTTTACAAAATTCTTCAAATTCCTTGCTGCAAAACTCTCCACCATTATCTGTCCTCATCACCTTTATCTTATTCTCTGTCTAATTTTCCATGAGAGCCTTAAATTCCTTAAACCTGTCAAAGGCTTCAGATTTCTTCTTAAGGAAATATATCCATGTATTCCTTCAGAAATCATCTATAAATGATACATAGTACATAGACTTACCTAGTGATGGAGCCTTCACAGGTCCAAACACATCATTGTGCACAAGTTCTAATATTTGTTTCGCCCTCTTACTACCAGAGGGGAAACTCACCCAATTCTGCTTCCCATATACACAATTTCATCGAAATCAAAATCCAAAGAGCTATTACTCATACCTTCTACCATACCTTTACCATGAAGTATTCGAAGGCCCTTCTCTCCAATATGTCCAAGCCTTTGATGCCACAACATGGTCTTCTCTCTAGAGACCACTAGAGTTTCTGCTCCACTTTCATGAACCACAGAACTGTTGCACCCATCAATAAGAGTGATACTTTGCAGCTTGTACAGAGTTCCAATTTGAACTCCCCACATCAATACTAGTGCTCCCCAAAACCATTTTCCAAGTATCCTTCTTGAACACTGTTTTTACACCTGCATCATCCAAATTGCTTACAACAATCAGATTTCTGGCCAATGCAGGAATATGCAGGACACCTGGAAGTGTTCTAACCCTTCCACCTTTCAACTTAAACTTTACTTTTTCGTGACCAATGATTCTAGCCTTCCTATCATCCCCTAAGAAAACATCACCACCATCATATTTCTCATACTCGCAAAACCACTCTCTATGGGGATTGAAGTGAAAGGATGCACCTGAGTCAATCAACTATCCCTCATGATCTACATGTGTACTTGAAGAAGCCAAGTACACATCCCCACCTTCATCTGAGGTGGTTTTCACCTCTGCAGAAGGAGCATCATCAGATCCCTTTCCTTTATCAGGAGTTTTAGATTTATAGTCCCTTTTGTAGTGCCCTTCCTTTCTTCATTTCAACACACCACCTTTACAGGTTTTCCTGGAGATTTAAATCTCTCTCCAGATTTAGATCTCCCACTCGATGGATTATTTTTGTTTCTGTTCTGGGACCGTCGTCGTACAGACACGGCATCACCATTTTGTTTCTGCATATTTTTTCATCTCATCTCCTCCATCAGCAATGATGAGACTGTTTCATCAAACTGCAAGGCAGTTGCATTGCTACCTATTGCAATAACTAGACTATCCCATGAATCTAGTAGAGAACACAACAAACTAATGCACTTATCTCCATCTGAAATTTTAATATCAACAGATGCTAACTGACTTACCACAGTAATGCGTTTAGATGTTCTGTCACCGAATCTCCATCTTTCATCCTTAGGTTATATAGTTTTTTCTGTAGGAACAGTTTATTCACCAAAGACTTAGATTGGTACAAAGTCCCTAACTTCTCCCACAAAGCCTTCACCGTAGCTTCCCCTAATACATTTAGCAATACTGAATCTGAGACACAATCGTATTGTGCCCTTTGCCTTTTGATCCAATTTCTTCCATTCTTCATCGAACACTCTCATTGGTTTAGTACCTGGATCTACCACGATCCACTGATATTTATCCACCAAGAGATCCTCCATCTTGAGTTTCCACAACTCAAAACTCTGACCATTAAATTTCTTGATCTCTATCTTTCCACTGCTCACCATCTTCTTTCACCACCAGAATCGATCTTGCAGTTCTCCCACTAAATAGGGTCTACCACAGGCCTGAGCGAAACCCCTCAACAACAATGGCATACCCTTGAAGTCAAAACAACTCTGATACCAAATGTAGGTTTTAACCCTATACAGAAATTACCTGCATACGAATTCTAAAACATAGAAAATAAACAATGCAAGGTCATAACACATACAACACATATACACAGAGATTTCCCCTGAATCCCAAAACTAGGACTACCAGCTTGATTTTTCATTATGTTCCTTTCAATGTTATAATACATATTTATACATGCCAAAGCATCCAATACCATGGACTGAAAACCATTGTGTCCAATGCCATGGACCAAAAACCATCGCATCCAAGAAACATGTGCGAAAATCATGCACAAAACCATAAGTGGGTCTGCCCAACCTAACATAGGGTCGAAAACCAAAATTTTCTAGGGTGCTGCCCTGGAACCCATAAAGTGGGGTTATGGGTACACCTCAAACCCCCCTATGACCTCCTCCCCTCACTACACAATCGGCACAATGAAGGGGGGCTCCGCCCCCCCTCTAACCCCCCAGTTAACTACATGGGCTAGTCGTGGAAAGAATATAACACAGCCCAACATTTAGTCTGCTAAATAATTACTTGAATTGAGGGCCAAACATCATTGACAAAGTCAATGATTTTGGACAATATCATTTATTTTATTTGTCCTAGTGGCTGTTGGAATGTTAAATCCTTTTCAAGTAACTTTATCCTTTCACCCATTCTTTGACTCTTCTGGGCTTCTTCTTTCTATTGTATCTGTGCAAGTTTGCAATTAGTTTCCAAGCTTGACAATTTTTCTCTAAGCCTTTTAAGCTTCGTAGCCTAGATATTCATTTCTTCCATGGCTTCGACTAATTTTCTTGTCTTCTCTATAGATGTACCTGCGCTTGTAGATGTACTTGCAACTGGCATGGTTGTAGTTGGTGGAACTGTTGGTCCTAAGGAAGCAACCAATGTGGAGGGTACTGTTGTAGAGACAGTGGGAATGACACTCTGTGGAGTGGTGGCCAACTCACTCTGTTTAGACTATATCAATTTATCTAGCTCTCTCTCTGTTTCCTTTAACTGATCATTTAGCTTAAGTACTAAGTCCATTAGATGCTCCTATTCCTTCTAGGTTTCTAGCACTTCAGTTGTTTGGGATGATGTAGATGAGGGAGTTTTAGCTGCTTTTTCAAGGCAATTATATCATCATTTTCCCTTTTGATTAGTTTTTCTATAGCCTTTACATCCTTGGGATCATGGCCCAACTCTATGATTAGGTCCTCTAAGGACTTTATCTTGGTATCCTTGGCCTGTGAAGAGGCATTTTCTAGTTAGAATTGTGTTGATATATTATTCAACGAATTTTGTAGTTGTTGTGCTACAATGGCCTTGCTGGTCAATGTGGAATAGACCATTTCCCCGATCTGTTTGTGTAATTTTATTTAGTCGATAGGATGAATATTCTTTGCCATTACCTCAAAATCTATCTTCAAGTAACCTGCTATAGACCTGGGCTACTGTATGGTAGGTTTCATCAAAGTCATTTGCATCTTACCTTCTTTTACATTAAAGGCTGACATTAGCCTTATTTGATTAGTGGGAGCCATTTTAAGGTATTGTGCATAGATCTAGGCCTTCAATATTTCATTTCTAGCCTTTATCTCTTTGTATTTCTCTCTAATGTCCTGGTCCTAGCTAGTTGGAGCCCTGAATGAGGATATTTCCATGCTCTTCTGTCCTTCCAGCATTTGAGCCTATGTAGTGGAAGGTTCTTTTGTTCCTCCAGAAGGAGTGGTCTGTCTGCTCTCTGTTTTTTCTATACCTGTGGTTCCAGCAGTTTCCTTTGTAAACTCTTGTCTTGAAAAAGGATTCAACCTTTTCCTTTTGAAATAAGTGTGTGCAATAGGTCTCCTAGAAGGAGTGGCCTCCTCCCTATCTCTTTTGGAATTCTTGTCCTCATTTAGAGGAGTCGGTACAATAGGAGGAGTACTCATGATGTGTTCTGGCTGAGACAACTCTTCTGATATATCCAGTTGTTCTGATTCTTCTTACTCTTGAGGTCCTTCCTCTGCTTGTTGATCACTGTGTTCCTGTGTTTCCCTTTGGGATTGGGATTCTCCTGGCACTTGTACAAAATAATCTTCATCAAGTCTTCTCTCTAGATCAATCAATACATTATCGACAACAACTTATGTGCTATCTCTATCTACTAAAGTGTTCTCCACCCTTTCTAGTTGATTGGCATATTGTTCTATCTCAGGAATTATTTGGTGGATGTAGGGAGACAATTTGTTCTTTTGTCTTCTGTTGCAGATGAAATCAAAATGGTCATATCTCCATATGAAACTATGTTTTAGTTTGAGCCTTTGAATTATTTCTGCAGCTACTCTCCCTGCTTCCCTATTGTTGCATATAAAGGGGCCAAGCTATTCTGAGTTGAGATTTCTTCTTGGCCTTCACAAAATGTACCTCATCTGAATTAATCATTTTCCTGTAGTACTCCAGAGCAAACAATCTCATGGGGAGGTATCTTGGTATTTTATAGTGTGCTAACTCACAGCCATATATTCTAATTTCAATGTGATTTTGGTACAAGTACCAATCTCCTACTCTGTATTGTTTGGACAACTATAGGACCCTCCTAATATTTGCACTGATCCTTGGAGGAGGACTTCCTAAAAACATGGTTGCCACTAGGTGCACAAAAATATCTACGAAATCTATATAAGTTTGTGGAGAGTCATGTTAGTGGATTAATGGGGTCCAGAAGATTACTGATCTTGGGTTGCCTCTAGTATCAAGATTTTGAAGTGTGAATGGAAATTTATCAGCTTGATAGTATAGGAAAAGATGATATAAAACTAAGGAGTATTTGAATACTCTTTCATTGTCCATTCTCGTGAATTGATCATGCATTTTATCTGCAATGAATTTGGCATAATCAAACATGATGGCAGAGGGTTGTCTAGGAGTATAAATGGACATGAAGGCTATAATGATCTCATCAATAAACTCACTGGTAGTCAGGTCTAAAACACTAGATATCATGGATATAATGTCTTGACCAAGTTCAGAGAAGATGGTCCATGTGTATGGAGGAGGGTCCTTTGGAATGTATTTCTCCTCCCTAATGAAGGTCTAGAATAACTGAGCAAGTTTGATGGAGGTGATAATAGGGAATCTATCAAGTAGGTCTCCAACAGATACGGGGGTCAAGTTTTGCCCTGGTTGCAATTGCAACATTTCATTAATGGATTCAACAATGATGGTGAATAATACAGTATGGTCAGTAGTCATCACTGCTATTTGGCTAGGACTATAGTTCATATGGAAATAGTGGACAATTTCACGGAAGATATGAACTCTAGGGAATTGGTATTTGGGAAAATGTGATTCCCAATGACCTATATTGTTTGGATGGTTTAAGTACTAGTCTTTGTACCTAAAATATAACTTCAATGGGGATTCATGGATAGAGGTGTCTTTGATTTGAAAGTCTTTGTCTGCCAAATGGAGATGGTCTAAGTCCCGATGGGGAGTAGTAAGTGGTAGGACATTCAATGCGATTGGAGTGGCCATTCTTGGTTCTTGTGGATTCAAGAATGGGGGCAAAGGGTTTTCAATCAAATTAGGGATAGATTGGCTCAATTTAGAGTGGTTTGGGGTTGCTGAGCAATTGTTTTACTTAATTACTTACTAACTTGAAGCAATTGAGTAATGGGTTTTAGGAATGAGACATGGTTTTACAGTGAATTTGGGTAAACTGCTATTTTTGGCTGTGAACGGGTTGATGGGTGACTCTGCACGGTTTGTAAGAGGCATTCATGACTGAATGATGGACTGGATGTTCAATAGCTTCGGCAGGTTGACGGTTGAATGTGGTTTGATAGTGGCATGGAGGTATAAGCGTTTTCCACGATAAAACTAGAAAAAAATGAGTTTTTTAGTTTTATATGTAAATTCAACCAATTTGGTGGGTACACGGGGAAATGCGCATTTTGGCATTAAGTGGGGAATGAGACGTTTTGTCGTCTAGCGAGAGGCGATAAGCAGGTTTAGGTTGCACTGCTTTTGGGCTGTGGTGGTTTCGAGGGGAAGCCGCTCAATCCCATTCATCGAGTGCCACGTAGCAGTGGGGTGAAAAGGAAAACCACCCATATCGGGTGAGTAAAGGTTGGCCTTCGGAGGCTACTCAATATGAATGTTAACTGTCAGATCAAATGGGGCCTGATCATATGGTGATCGAGGTGGAGTTTTGACATGAGGTTTAATGGAGGGGCCTGACAGAGGTTTAAGAGTGTGTGATTAAATTTAATCAAAGATTATGGTGTGGTTAGGGTGTTGGGGGTGATTTCATTGGCAGGGTCGATTATTAATTAACCGATGATCGGTTAATTAATCTCTTTTATTTGGATAGGGTTTAAATAAAGTTTATTTTTCAAACTTTTTCGGGGCGGGATATTAATATAATGGTTATATAACTATAGGGGAAGGGTTTTTATCTCAGGAGTTAATATATAAATAGAGTTAAAGTTAATATGAATGAAGGTGGAGAATGTTTTAGTGCTAAGTGTAAAATGAATTCTTTGCAATTTGTTTTTTTCTTTTCACATAGAAAACATAAAAACTTAGGCTAAATGTATATTTGTGGGTTTTTATAAAAATGGGTTTTTATGGGGGTAATGGCTTTTCCCTGGAAAAGATAGTTTTTAAACCTTAGAAAAAGGGGTTTTGTCATGGAAAATGATATTTCCTTAGGAAAAGGGATTTGTTGGGGAATATGGGTGAATTTGAGGGGGTGAATGCTTATGAGGGGACTTTTAGTACTTAATACCTATAAGTCATTGGGCCGAGGGTCCGGTCCCTCTAGAAGTCAGAGAAATGCTCTAAGCCCCTTTAACTTAATATTTTAGGCACTTTAAGAATTTTCTTGGAAATTAGTTAAGTGGAAAATGTAATGAATGAGGAAGGTTAATCAATTGACTTTGTGTACTTTGATAAATGCTCAATTTTCATCCATACTTAGAACTTTGATGATGAAGGTGATCAACATGCTTTTATCTAACAATCATCACAATTCTACAACCATTCTTCTACTTACCCACCTACTTATATTACCATTTTTAATTCTCTTTATTAGGGTGCACTTAAGCTGGCAAACCCTTTATCAAAAATTTTCTTTTCTTTTACAATAGTAATCTAACTAAGTCTAACCTTATTGCATCCAAGGGCTTAGACTGAACAGTTGAGCTCCTTTTATTCACTCTATGTATCTACTTATCTGCCAAGATTAAATAGTTTGGTCAGATTTTATTCTCCATATCTAAGCACAAAATTGGAAACATGAAATAGTCAAGTTTAAACATTTTGACCATCCATGGATTGTGGCAAAGGTAACAAGATACACACAATCTTTTATTCTACACCAAAAGTAAATAGTAGTGGCATTTTGACTTGCACACTTTCATGGTCTTTTTCTTTCTTGGGGTTTATTTTTTATCCTTTTTGACCTTTTTATTCTTTTTGTCCTTTTATTTTTCTTTTAGGACATACCCTATTTACATTTTTTATTTTTTTATTTTTTTTTGAATATGGAAAACATTTGCAGAAAGCAAAGGTATGTACATATTATAGATTTAATCTCAACCATTCAAAAATTATGACTCCTCTTGGTATAGGAACCTAACACTTATCACGATATGTATTTAGCCCTCAGGGTTAGCTTAATTGGTCAAGCACCCCTCTCCAAAGCACCTTAATTTTCTATTAGGAGGTCATGGGTTCAATTCTCTCAACATTCTTAGGGTTGGGTAAATTTTCAATTCACTTAACATTTAGCAATCAGTATAAATTATTCTTTAGATAATTAACCTCACACAAAGGGGGTTGTGAATGGGGCCAACATTGAATTTTTTCAGTATTTGGTTGTATGCACGAAAATTTGACTTGGTTATAGTAGATGCATGCATTCATGGTAAGGGAGGGTTTTGAGACTCAAATAAGACTCACACAAAGAATTTGACAATCAAACAACAAATTATGATATAAATGTCAAGGAGATGAAATTATTTATAATTTTGTAATGTCCTTATCATGGTATGTATTTAGCCCCGAGGGTTAGCTCAGTTGGTCAAGTACATTGTCAAAGAACCTTAGTTTGCTAATAAGAGGTCATGTGTTTAATTATCTTGACACTCTCAGGGTCAAGTAAATGTTCAGTTCACTTAATAATTAGTATTCAGTGGAAATTATGCTTTCATTAAGTGACCCTGCATAAATGGGGCTTTGAATGGGGCCAACACTGATTTTTTGTTTTTCATCTTGTTCTTATATGCACTCAAATTTGACATCATTATAGTAGATGCATGTGTTGAAGGTATGGGAGGGTTTCAAGATGAAAATAAGACTCACACAAATATTTCAAAAATAAAACGACAAAATTATAACATAAATGTAAAGGAGATTAAATTATTTATTATATTTTATTGTCCTTATCATAGTATGTATTAAACCCTGGGCATTAGCTCAATTGGTCAAGCACCAATCATCAAAGCACCTTAATTTTCTATTAAGAGGTCATGGGATCAGTTCCCTTGACACTTGAGATCAAGTAAACGTTCAATTCACTTAACATTTAACAATAAGTGGAAATTATGCTTTGATTAGTTGACCCTACATAGAGGGGATTGTGAATGGGGCCAACATTGAAATTTTTTAGTTTGTGTTTGTACACACTGGAATTTGACATGGTTATAGTAGATGCATGTAATGAATGTATGGGAGCGTTTCAATACTCAAATAGGACTCACACAAAGAATTCGACAATCAAACAACAAAATCATAGCATAAATAACAAGGTGATGAAATTATTTTTTATTTTTTATTGTCCTTATCATGGTATGTATTTAGCCTCAAGGGTTAGCTTAGTTGTTCAAATACCCATTGTTAGAGAACCTTAATTTTCTATTGAAAGGTCATGGATTCAATTCTCTTGATGCTCTTGGGGCCAGGTAAATGCTCAATTCACTTAACATTTAACAAACAGTCAAAATTATTCTTTCATTAATTGACCTTGCAAATAGGGGGCTGTGAATGGGGCCAATGTTGAAATGTTTTTAGTATGTGCTTGTATGCACTAACAATCAACATGGTTATAGTATATGCATGCGTTGAAGGTATGGGAGGGTTCTGACACTCAAATATGACTCACATAAATAATTTGATAATAAAATGTCAAAAATATAACATAAGTCATGTGAAGGACATGAAATTATTTATTAAATTTTATTGTCCTTATCATGGCATGTATTTAGCCTTGAGAGTTGTATCAATTGGTTGAGCACCCCTCATCAAAGCACCTTAATTTTCTATTGGGAGGTCACAAGTTCAATTCTCTCTACATTCTCAAGGTTAGGTAAATGTTCAATTCACTTAACATTTAGCAATCAATGCAAATTATGCTTTCATTAATTAACCCCACCCAGAGGGGGTTGTGAATGGGGCCAACATTGATTTTTCTTTAGTTTGTGCTTGTATTCACTAAAATTTTACATCATTATAGTAGATGCATGCATTGACATTATGGGAGGGTTTCAAGACTCAAATAGGACTCACATAAAGAACTTGACGCTCAAACGACAAAATTATAACATAAATGTCAAGGAGATGAAATTATTTATTATTTTGTATTGTCCTTACAATGGTATGCATTTATGAGTGAGGGTTTCCTCGATTGGTTGAGTACCTGTTATCAAAGCACCTTAATTATCTATTGAGAGGTCATGGGTTCAATCCTCTCAACACTCTCAGGGTCATGTAAATTTTCAATTCAGTTAAAATTTAGCAATTAGTGGAAATTAAGCTTGAATTAATTGACCTTTCACAAAGGGGATTGTGAACGAGGCCAACATTGCAAGGGACATGGGCATGTTATCCATATAAATTTACTATAGTATTACCCCTTTTACCAAAGACCTAGAAATATTGACTAGGAGGTTAATTATGTCTACAAAGGTGGAAAAAGGTAAAAGGAATAACTTCCAAGAATCATAATTCATTATGCAATTTAAGTTATGGTCACTACTTTCATGTTCAATAAATTGTGCCTTAACATTTAATATGAAGAAATGGAGAAATCTATCTCTTGTGTGTCAAGCTAAGCATGATATGAGAGGCATATGTATGAAATTGTCTAAGAAAATCCTGAATGCCATCATTGGGACAATTATTTTTGATCATGTGGATAATCAAAGAAAATATATCCTCTAATTACCCCTATATGTGAGGGGGTAACAAGGTATACTTCAGGGTATAACCCCACAATTCATAACCATAGCACAAAATTTTAACTTAGACAATGTCTCAACATGGTTGACCAAATATGACATGTTTCAGACATTTTTTGCACATGATAATGTAGTGTGACAAACAAAGTAGAGGTAATTTCCCTTGCTCATCCAAGTTCCAATCTCACTAAGGCCTGTTCAAAGATGAAAGTAAAGGGGAGTTCATTTAAGCCCATGTAGGAACACATGTGAGGTGCATATAAGTGATATAACCCAATGACTTATCACAATGGGATCTAAGCTTGACTTTGATAGTGTCCCAAACAAATCACCAAGGATATGTTATAATCTTTAACATATTGACTACATCAGAATTAAATACAAATGAATATGTTATATATTTTATGTTAATATTTGAAATTTAAATAAAAAATTAGTTCATATAAAAATTGAAACTTTTATTTAAATTTCAAATAATAAATAATATATTATATATTATATATCATATCTTGCATTAAGAGCCATTTTTTCATTGTGTGAGTCGATTCAAAACCACAAGAGGTCGGCCAGTCCATTTGAAACCCTAACACCACTAGAAAATCACCCCCAAAGGTTGAGTTTGTGAGTCCATTCGAAACCACTAGAGGTCCAATGTATGAGTTCTAGAGGAAAAATGAAAATTCATTGTGTATTTATGTGACACCATCAAAACCACCAGAGCTATAGTCCATTCGAAACCACCAGAGGTCAAGTCCATTCAACACCAGTGACAAAGCCATAAGAGTTTGAGTCTATGAGTCTATTTGAAACCACCATAGTTTTAGTCAGTGGGGTCTAGAGCCACTAGAGGTCAAGCCCATGATACCATTCAACACTAATAGCAAAGCCATTAGAGGTCAAGTCTATGCGTCAATTAAAAACACCATTCGAAGAGCCAGCAGAAGTCAAGTTTGTGAGTCCATTTTAAACACCACTGGTAGAGCCACTAGAGGTCGAATCTATGAGTCCATTTGAAACACCACTAGAAGAGACAAGATCAAGGGAGTAGAAAATTGTTAAGGTTTTTATATGTCCTTGTGTTGACGGTGTTGGACCCACCCACATGTAAGGGTACCTCCTTAGTAAGAAGTCCCAATTAGACTGCGGACCATTTGGTGTAGGAGTCCCAGCAGTGGATCGTACGGTAATGCCTTGACCACAATTTAGCACAGAGGCAAGTAAGATGTCTCTGTTGGTAGCAAGGGCGTGACAGCTGTAGCAAGCTAAGGAAGGTGCATGAGAGGTTAAAACACATGGGGGTTGAGATGAATGCACCCCTTGGAAGCCTATGATAGCACGGAGCTAAGAAGGGAACACATGAGCAAAGATGCATCACAACATGGAATGAAAGTTAGCTAGAAATCCAAAGTGATGGTCAAACAAACAAGACGCTCTAGAAAGATTCATACATACATACACAAAAAAGTCCATACATGCATGCGTAGGAAAAAAAATACATATATCATTTAGAGTAAACTAGATAACATAGAATACAATGCAAAATATGCATGAAACATGCTGGCTCTGTTATATTAATAAGTGTAAGTTTTGTCATGCAATACATGTATGTCTAACCACTACTTCTGATAGCAGAATGTTACAGCCACAACCGCCTACTCCTCCAAAGAGATATACTAGATCTGCGCAGTGGAGAAGTTAAGGCTCATTAAAATACTATCCAAGCTCTGTCCAAGATAGTCTTATCGGAAGCTTGGCTAACCAAAATCCTATATAATGAGTTATGAGGTACTATTTATAGCAAAGGGTGGGGTGACCCTTGACATTCCCCTTTGAGACTGTTCATTTATCCTCATGACTCTTCAACTACTCTGACTATTACATTCAACTATCGGCACTTGAACTGCCACTTGACAAGACATTACATCACAATGCACATGTGCCCATGTAAGACAAAATGGCTTGAGCAA
>APFE030139451.1:18526-50585 GCA_000404065.3 Pinus taeda
GAACAACTTCTCCTCACCCACAGGGGTACCACATAAGTTTCAGGTGGGCGACAAAGTTTGGTTACATCTGCAGAAAGAATTCCTTACAAGAGCCCATCAGAAGCTCCGACCACTTCGACATGGTCCTTACACCAGTACAAAGGCTATGGGCAACAATGGTTTGAAGCACATCATTCCTCCATTCCTTCGCTTGCACTGAGTGTTTAATGTGGAATGTCGTCGACCATGCTTCCCACCATTTCTGGACACATCAAAGATTGCAAAACAGCTCACCAGCAACCCAGCTCAGTAGAAGCTTCCTCATCTCAGGGAGGAACACAACGTAATGGGGGCCATTTCTTCCTAAGGGGGGAGGAATGATCTAGGTGGATGTTGGTGGCCACCCACCTATCCCATTTGGACCCCCGCAACTATCTCTTTCAGTTTTTCAGTTTTTCAGTTTCCGTAATTGTAGCACAATTTACTATTTTTAGCAGTTTTTTGGGGTCCTAAACTTCCGGAGCCGTTTTGAGGCCCTAAACGATGTTTTTTGGGAAATCTGGGGCCAACATGGGTCCATGGACCAACTTTTCCCTTCCCAAAGTGGTAGTTCTCAGATAGATCTTTCTAATGAGCTATCATACGTGTCAAACGGAGATCGTATGCCAAAGTTACGACCCCGGGAAATGGATGTACTAATTTACCCAAAACGGGGCCCACAATTTGGCGTTTCATCTTCTAGGGTTAGGCTTTGGAATGTGAAGGGTTTTCCATTATTTCTCAACAATAAATAGGCCTTCGAGCCTCATTGTAACACAGTTTTAGAACAGTTCAGAGGCATGTAGCCACCACATCTCTTCTCAGAGATAAGCTACCATTGCCCTAGCTGGTTTATTTCCATTTCTGGTTGTAAGCATATTTCGATATTTTCCATTAATGAAATGAATTATTATTTCCACTGCATCTTTGTGTGTATGGTTATCTCTGTATTTTGTTGCATTCCTGTTTAAATCCGGATCACTTGGTGAGGTAGAGTCTGGGCCAAGGCTGCCCAGACTCGCCAACAGGCAATTAAAAGCGAATGTGAATGTTAATGCATGGTGATATTGAGTGTAAGCATAAGCGAATGATCATGCATGCAAATGGTGAATGATAGATTCAAAAAATGGAACAACATGCATGTGGGTGAGGTTAGTTGCCAAATTAGTGATTGTTCATGAAAACAATTTCATGCATGTGATAGCAGTGAGATGTTAAAGAAAATTGAAATGGTGCTAGTACAAGCTAGTATGTATCAAAATGACAGCAAGTGCTCACTAAAATCAAGCAGACAACATTCATAGAAAGAAAAACAAAAAAAGCACCTGAAATACAACACAAGACATGGAAGGTGGGATTACCCAAAACAACTAAGCCGAATGTGCCAAAGACTCCTAGATGTGATGTGGGATGCCTGAGATGCAAGGTTGATGTGAGGAATGAGCTCTACAATATTTGGTTCATGATTTTTGATAAAATCGAAGATGTGACGAGCATGCCAAAAAGCTAGGAAGAGCAACACATGGTCGGAGGTTTCCAAAATGATCTTTGCATGCAACCTCCAGCTGATAAAAGTAGATCGCTGAAGCAAGGGATACCTTTGCATGTTTCCTTTGAAGAAACAACCCATGCATGCCAATCAGTTTTTCTCAGTCCTGAAGGGAACTGGTCAAATCAACTGCACATGCAAGAGGTTGCTCAACTGCTTGGATAAAATGCGCATTTCTGGAAGGGAGCTAGGATGGTTACCAAGGATATTTGTGCAATTTTTTGGTAGAGCAACTGACCGTTGCCCAGGATTATGCAATTCATGGGTTGAGAAACCCTGCAAGAAGGAATTGCACAATTTTCTAGATGAAGCATGACTGATAGATTTGTGTAATTCTAGAGCCCAACAGGATGCCAGACTAAATTGCACAATTTCTAGAGGGAAGGTTAGTTTCCCTCTAGAATTGTGCAATTTATTGAGGGATATTCTCAAGCTACAACTGGACCATGTCTAAAGGAACAACGTGTGAGGGGAATGCATAAAGCTTTGATAGGCATATTGTATTTATGCAAGAAAATCACTAAAGCTTGTGTACTTGACAAGGCAAGACATGGTGTTGTGAAAGGTTGGTAGGGAGGCTCCAAAACGAAGCTAAGGAAAAGTTTTGGAGGATGTTTGTAGCTGCTGCAACATCTGGAAACACACTGGTACAACTCTAACTCTTTGAATGGACCTTGTTCATGGAAAGCAAGTCTAACACCTCCAAAAGTATTGTTCAGTTCTCAGTTGATCTTGGTTTCCACACTGCATGATTGTAAGATGTACCATCTACCACACTCTTGGTCGATTGACACACATTCCAAGCCAAGCCAACACAGTTGTTTTGATTAGGGTTGAGGGGTTTATGATGCACAAGAAATATAGTCGTCAGAGTCTTAGTTTCATCTCTGGTGTTTCTCTGCTGCCAGCGGGCCTGGATAGTACCTTGACGGAGTCATGCAAGAACATAAGCATGGCTCCACTACGAACAAGCCTAGTCGATACCCAACAGAGATAATTGCATCACCTCTCTGCATAGGAATCCCTTCTATTCTTTTGCCTTATTCATTTTTCATTTTTTTCTTAAATTTTCACCTTTCCATTTTTTTCATTTTGCATTTTCATAACTGTGCATAGCACTTATTCATTTCAGAGGTGGAAGAGGGATCCCAACTTATTTAGAGTAGAAGAGGTTGTTCCTTTAGAGAAGTAGTTTATGTATACATCTTACGTGCTTGTTAAGGTTATCCCCCTCACCTTACTCTACTTGAATAAGCTGACAAGAATTAACACAAAAACAATCGACTACAATAGGTGATACTAGTTAGCACACAAGAGTTGTGTTTTCACCAAGGTTCACTTCAAACATTACGTATTTTCCATTGATGTATCATGGACTGAAGACAACAAGTTCTTACATAAGAGAGTGGATAATATATAACCAAATGTTGATAGTTGTAGAAGTCCTCGTGTACTTTACCCGACTTGTTTCAAGAGTCGTACACGGTCCATGCAAAACTAACCTATGAACGAAAACAAGCAAACAAACAACAAAGAAAAGAAAAAGCAGATGTAAATGCAAAATAAAAGTGAGTAAGAAAACAAATAAGCAAGAAAATAAAGCAAGAAAGCCAACAAGCATGCAAGAAAGAAAACTGAAAACAAACATTACTCTTACTCCTAAGCTAATGGTGCATTGGCCTGATCACATGAAGTGATATTTCTAGTGTAACCACTGGTGCATTGGTTGACCCATGTTAGTGAAGTCATATTTCATGAACAATACAATTATGTGAACTGACAAAAAAGAAAGATATAACAGTGAAAAAAACACACTCCGAGCTTACAAGCGTCCATAGAACAAAGATGAGTAAAAGCAAATGACATGAACTCTATGGAGCTACCATGGTGTTGTGCTACACTGCATGAAGATGTTGAGTGTATGAATTCTCTTGACTATGACATGTAAGAAAATTTGGGAAAGGTAGACCACTTACATTGTGCATGTGTGCTTGGTGTGTAAGATTCCTCCAATGTATGAGCGAAGGGATTGTGTAGTTCGAGTGGAGGAAGTGAAATCCAGGTCTTTGTTTGACCTTAAATGCAAAGTAGAGCATGATGAGGAGCCTTGAGTGTTTCAACAATTTCCTGACCAGAAGTGAAACCAACCTCATGATAGTAAGGGCCTGACATAATCATCAGCTCGAGCTGAAGTGCCTTAACAGTTTGTGGGGTTTCGAATTTGTTGACAAACAGATCATCGTAGACCAGTGTCTTAGATAGATTAACAACGATTGAATCCACATCGTGATCAAATGAAGAAGTAGAGAGATCATGACAACCAAGATCAGAAAATTCAGGATGTTTGTCGGCATCCTCATGATTTGATGACTTGGGCAGAGGGGTAGATGGGAAGCAAAGACATTCACCCTCTGTGTTTTCAGAAATGATAGATGATACATTGGATGGATTTCCAGAGGAAGATGTGTCCTCTCAGCACTGTAATGACAGAGTGACATCCAATGTGTCCTATGAATAATCAGAAGTAGAACCATCGGGAAATGAGTTTTCATAGGGAAATCAATAGTGGCAAAATCATAAGGGATGTGAGGATAAAGCGTATGAGGCACGGCTGGAAGGGAGCATCCTTCATCATGGGTTCTTCTTTAGATTCCCTCACACACTCATCATGAATGATGGCATAAATTGGTATCATAACCCCAACTGCATCGACAACTTGATCCTCATTCATAGTAGGTGACGAGTCTGGAATGGAAGAATACAAGACAGTACAATCCAAAGGATCAACAAAAGGTGGGGACGGAGGTTGAGGGAATGAATCCATGTGACAACCAATAGGATTACAAGCCAAATCTACATATATATCAAGAGCAGTTGGGGTGGGAGGATGTGACAGCTCAACATATGTGTGTGCATGATCTCCCACATCACTCTATGGTGGTGGAGTTTTTTGATGAGGTGAAGGCAGATAGTCACTTGTGACAACAACTATTCCTACCTGTGACTATGAAACTCCATCACCGAAGTGTGTTCATTGAGGTTTAGATATGCGAAGAAGATACTCAAATCTCCCATAAAGAAATTCCCAATAAATTTCATCTTTGAGAAATCGGTATGCAAGATTACAAAAGCGTGTGTAAAACTAATCAATGGATTCATCAGGTGCTTTTTGTAATTACATAATTTCTTGATCGAGTGCTTTATGGTTAAAGTGATTGGAAGAAAGGTCTATCTTTGTGACCAGATGAGCAAGAGAATAAATATATTTTTCGAAAGCATGGCACATCAGTGCATTGGGTGCCCTCGAAGCATGTAGACGAACAACGCGTAGGTCATGTATTCTTCAAAGATTCCATGTCTTTTGCATGAGCCTACAATGCTAACCGCATGCCTAACCAAGGCTACATGGCCTCCACCATCGTATTTTTTATGTGACAAGCTATCCGAGAGCTCTTCTGAGATTATGAATTCGTTTCAATAAGACATGCACTTCGGAAGAAAAGCTCTATAGTTAGTCATGATAGATATGTAGAGATTCAAAATAGATGTGAGGACTCAGCTTGTCATGTAGCCATCCTTCTAGCACCAAACTTTTGACAGTGCTGGACCCACCAACATGTAAGGGGATCTCGCTGGTAAGAAGTCCCAATTAGAGCGCAGACCATTTGGTGTAGGAGTCCCAACAGTGGGTCGTACGGTAATGTCTTGACCACAATTTTTCATAGTGGCATGTAATATGTCTCTATTGGTAGCAAGGGTGTGACAATTGCAGTAGGACATGGAAGGTGCATGAGAGGTTCAAACACACGGGCGTTGAGATGAGTGAACCCCTTGGAAACCTGCGATAGCATAGAGTTAAGAAGGGAACACATGAGCAAAGATGCATCACTACATGGAACACAATTTAGCTACCAATCCAAAGTGATGGTTAAACCAACAACATGTTTCAGAAAGATTCATACATACATACGCAAAAAAACACATACATGAATGCATAAGAAACAAATACATATATCGTCTTTCCCTCTCCTTTAGGGGTGTTTTCGGTGGTTGGTCCCCCTTTTTCCTGTGGAGTTTCCCTAGCTGCCCTTTAGTATTAATATGGTTTAGCCCTATTATTATGCGTGGTATGAGTTGTTGATAGGTTATTAACCTTTTTTGCATTTATGTTATTATTGGGTTTTGTTTACCATAAATATTTTAATTAGAATGATAATATTCATGAAATAGTTTAATTAGATTTTGGTTTTCAAAAATTTTCATTATAGTTATATATATATTTAATTACTACTATAATTTAGACTTGAAATAATAAGTATATCCTGCACATACTATTAGTTTCTTTATCGAATTTCATATATTTGATAAATAATAATAAAAGTTTAACCTTTATATGTAATAATATATTTACCCTATTACATGGTTTTCTTTAATTATTATTGGTATAATAAATTATTAAATTATTTAATAAATATAAATTATTAATTTAATCTTGATAGAGGATATAATTTACTCATTTAATGGACCATTAGATTTAAACGATGAATAAGAATTATTATTAAGTAAGTATATGATGTACCATAATATTAATTTAGTTGGAGTTAGGTCATTTATTAATAAACTAGTTCATTAACAAATGAATTTTTGGGATTATAGGATTTACCTAATTTAAATATTTTCTAAGAATAACAGTAATTTAATATAACAAGAAATTGACTAGGTAATTTTATTAACACTATTGGAATAAAAAAGATTATTGAGGAAATATAGATGAATTAATAAATATAATTTATTTTTAAAATCGGATTTAGATAATAAATAAAAATTATTTTAATTAATATATGATGAACTATGATATTCATTTGAATTAAATTATTCGTTTTTAGATATTTATATACATTTATTAATATACAAATACAATTAGTTAAATTAACTAATGAATTCTTTTAGTATATAATGTTCCTAATTTAACTAATTTCTAAAAATAATAATAATTAAATATAACAAGAATATTATTGGTTTGACTAGGGTCTTTAGGTCAAAATTAGCCATTGGCAATATAGCCGTTGGAGTCTCTGCACATACTATTTAACAAGCTAAGCTAGATTGGTTCTTCAACTTGTCCTGGTGATGAACCACACTGGTTGGTTCGAAACGCGTCGACAAAAGAATTTTTATGTGATTTCGCCAAAAAAAAATTCTAAACAAATACATATATCATTTAGAGTAAACTAGATAACATAGAATAAAATACAACATATGCATGAAACATGTTGGCTCTATTATATTAATAAGTGTAAGTTCCAGTCATACAATACATCCATGTCTAACCACTAGTTCTGACAATGGAATGTTACAGCCAAAACCACCTACTCCTCCAAAGAGATATACTAGCTTTGCGCATTGGAGAAGCCAAGGCTCGTTACAATACTATCCAAGCTGTCTCCAAGATAGTATTATTGAAAGCTTGGATGACCACAATACTATACAATAAGTTATGAGGTACTATTTATAGCAAAGACCGGGGTGACCCTTGACATTCCCCTTTGATACTATTTATTTATCCTCATGACTCTTCAACTACTCAATGACTATTACATTCAACTATCAACACTTGAACTTCCACTTGACAAGACGCTACATCACAATGCACATGTGCCCATGTGAGACAAAATGACTTGAGCAAGCCATGCAATACATCATTGACACTTAGAACATTGTCGTGAGATCAAATCTTTGACATGCTTGTGATGGTCGGAGGTGGTGAGTTGATGCCAAGCTTGGTTGTCCGTGATGGTGTGCATGTGCTCCATGGTGACATCCTGTTGAAGCAAACTCTTGCGTCCATTGCATCTGGGTGCATTGCTATGGCTCCTCCATCTAACTCATCTGCTAGCATGTGCATGCTCTTCTTGGGTGTGGACAAACCGAAAACAAACTGATGCATAGTGTCTGTGTTGATCTTCTAGTGTGTACTGGTGGTCATGCACATAAATTGTCATCTACATGTTCAACTCTAGTTGGAATTACTTCTTGCCTTTGCCTTGGTTAGTGTGCCAAATGGGTTAGATCACATGTGTGTGAAAAATGACATGCCTGTTGCTGAATTCCCTTGCATGCGGTCAACAACACCACTCACCCTATATGGTCTGTGCCAGCTACTGGGATGATAACTTGTACAGGCATAGTTTCATCCGCCTGTGCATGTTGTGCCCCATAATGTACCTGTTCTTGCTGCAACTCATTCTCTCATCTGTGAAACTCTTGTTCTTCCTTGTGTTGTTGCTTGAGTACATGCAACTCCTTCTCTATTCCATTCTCTACCTTTGCGTGATCTTCATGTCACGTCATCAACCATAGCCCAAGTCTCCAAAGTTGCTTTCAACACAAGTAGATTTGTGTGAGCTTGCAACTTTGTTCCACCTTTGTGTTGTCAACAACCTTCCTCTTATGTTCATTGCATCTAGTATGCTACCTTTATTTGTTGTTCATGGCACTACTTGTTGTGATGTTGTTGTCATCATATCTTGATGTCCCTGTTTATGAATAACTTGATGTCTTCATGGGTAGGAAAGTTCATAGATGCTTGATCAACTGCATCCCCAAGTGTGATTTGAATGGTGTCTTCGACTCTACTCTCCTGGAAACCATTGCACCCATGTTGCTGAGAGGCAGATGAACACCTGTGATACTTGGAGACATTGCAACACTCATGGAAAGCAATTTGTCAGTCAAAAACCTAAATGAACTCGAGAACTGACTTACAACATATCTGTGTGATTTATCATGAAGGTTGCTCAATTTCTATCGGGAGCTTGGGAGACTAACTTCCAAGACTGCGCAAGGCACAGACTGGGCTATCAAGAGGCTAACTAGTTGTTGGAACTACATAATGCACAGTCTAGCCCGACTACTAATTGTTGGAATTACACAATGCACAGTCTCATCTAGCAATGGTTGCAGGCTCAGTGATAGCATTGTGCAATTTTCTTGGCCAACAACCATTGTCCCTTGGAATTGTGCAATTCAAGGCTAGAGGATAGTCACTGGGCAGAAATGTGTATTTCCTAAGAGGAAGATAGAGCCTTCCCTTTCAGGATTGTGCAATGTTGTCTTGGTGAGGCAGAGTCCAGGCCAAGGCCGTCGAGACCTACAGATGGTAAATGAAAGCGAATGTGGATGTGAATGCATGGGGATATTGAGTGTAACCATAAGTGAATGATCATGCATGCAAACAATGAATGGAAGATTCAGAAAATGGAACAACATGCATGCGGGTGAGATAAGTCACTGAATTAGAGACCATTCGTGAAAAACAGTTTCATGCATGTAACAACAGTGAGATGTTAACAAAACCTGAAACTGTGCTAGTATAAGGTAGTACGTATCAAAATTATAGGGAGCGCTCACTGAAATCAATCAGACAACATTCATATGAAGCAAAACATGAAAAGTGCTAGAAATACAACACAAGACATGGAAGGTAGGCTTACCCCAAAACAGCTGAGCTGAATGTGCTGATGACTCGTAGATGTGATGTGGGATGTCAGAGCTACAAGGTTGATGTGAGGAATGAGCTCTACACTATCCAGTTCGTGATTTTTGATAAAATCAAAGATGTGATGCATATGCCACAAATCTAGGAAGAGTGAGACTTGGTGGGAGGTTTCCAAAATGATCTTTGCATGCAACCTCCAGCCACTAAAAATAGATACCTGAATCAAGGGATGCCTTTGCATGTTTCCTTAGGAGAAGCAGCCCAACAAATCAACTTTTCTTGGTCCTGGAGGGAACCGATCAACTCAACTACACATGCAAGAGGATGCTCAACTATTGGGAGAAAATGCACATTTATGGAAGGAAGTTGGGTTGGTTGCCCAAGATATTTACAAAATTTTTGGGTAGAGAAGTTGACTTCTACCAAGGAATGCACAATTCCTGGAATGAGTAGACCTGCTAGGAGGAATTACTCAATTTTCTGGATGAAGAATGACTGGTGTATTTATGCAATTATGGAGCCCAGTAGGCTACCAGATAGAAGTGCATAATTTCTGGAGGGAAGGCTGGTTTCCCTCCAAAATTGCGCAATTTCTTGAGGGAGTGGCTTAGTGTGCAACTGGACCAAGTCCAGAGGAACAACCTGTGAGGGGAATGCATCAAGCTTTGATAGACAGACTGTCTTTCTACAAGAAAATCACTGAAGCTTGTGTACTTGACAAGGAAAGACATGGTGCTGTGAAACATTGGTAGGGAGGCTCCAAAATGAAGCTAATGCAAAATTTTGGATGGTGGTTGTAGCCACTAAAACAGCTTGTATTCCCTAAATTTAGAATTGTCAACCAGATTTCGTAAGATTTGAGTTACAAGGCATGATGGTCCAGATATAAATTTATCCTATGTTGACTTAGTACGAATTCAAGTGCAGGATAACCAAACTATTTTCTTAATTAAAAATCATCACACTGAAATTTGTTGAAGTGAAGAAACATATTACACTCTTGAATTTCATACAATCCAAATCGGTAATTTGTCCTGAATTATTGTGTAACTAATTAAAGATTTTTCCAAAATTAAGTTCAACAATACTCATAAGATGTGTTTTCAATCTAATTTAACAATTCATTCTATTCATAAATAACTACACGAAACTAACCCCAAGGTGCTAGAATTCGAAAAGTAAACTCAACAATTCTCTTACACTTTCAAGAGCATTCACAAAGATTTATATCTTAACAGATCCATTCAAAATTAACTTGGCAATCAATCAAATAAAAGATGACTTTCGAATTTCAAAATTGACTGAGCAAGTAAATAAATAACACACACATTTTTCAAATTCAAAATTAACTAAGAATGTAGAAAATGACACATAGCTTCTAAATTGATGAATCTAATTCAAAATTAACTATGAAATCAAATAAATGACACACTATTTCATCAAAGTATTAACACATTATTCATGATAAAATGAATGGCACACTGTTCCCAATCAATCCTCACGAATATTCAAACATTACTAAACACTAGCTCCAAGGATTTCTTATCAAAAATACAAATCCACACATGATCAAGTCATTTCATTTATAACAAAGGATTCAATTTAAAATTGCAAGAACTCATTCTTTAGAAATCCATTCTAAGCTAAAGTCTACTTCTTCAAACTTGACAGAACTTGAAATTGACAACAAGAAATCAATAAATGCAAATAATATCTATAGAAATGATTTCCAAACTTGCAAGATTCAACAAAAATATAACCATCTATCATTACCTTCAGATCTACAAGAGCTCTCAAATGGAATTCAAGTATGATTCTAAGTACAAAAAGTCTGGGAATTACCAATGGAAGAAAACAAATGCTTAAGTATAATTATGCTAAACGAATTCCAACACACCTTCTAGTTAACCAAAATTGTTACAAAAATTGGTTGAGATATGTGGTGGGCCCTTGCCATGACCTGAGACAAGTTCAACTTAACTCAATAACTTATAGATCAAGAAGGCATAAATCCAAAAATATATAGAAGTTGAGAATGATTATATTAAAAACTTCAATAAAACATGAGCCCAAGAATTTCAAACTTAATACAAAATAGAGTCAAAATTTGGTGTTTCAAGTCACAATCTTCTCATCACTGGTTCATTTTGTGTATATATATGTAACCTATCATGCAAATTCTAGAATGTTTTAAGAAATTTTGGCTTGAAAAGTGGTTACAACAAGATGACCGAGGAAAGTAAATACATATGTGATCTGGATAATTTGAGCTAAGCTAAATCCCCAAGACAGCTTCATCCACATTGTATCTGAATTGTTCCATTTTTTATGCTATCTTTGGACTAAGAAAACTAATGCCACACTCATGAAAAAGAGAAGCTATCTTTGAGATGCTGATATTTTATTGGTTTATTGGTAGCGAACCTAGAGTAGAGTATCGAATAGAATACTTAACTAAGTACAAAATGGTTGCTAGATGTATTCGTTGAACGTGGTGTTTGATCATTAATGACCTATCCATGTAATCAAGTGCCTTCCCTATATTTAAGAACCCAATCTATAAATCAATCAATTAATAAGTCAAGAAATATAAATTCATTTAACACCTACTTAAACTAACTAAAGATATATGAAAACAACCCCTATTAGTGATTCTTACCTCCACTATAAAATAACACATTTTAGCCATTGTAGAGTGGTTTCGTGGTGCCAAAAAGGGTCAAGTAGGGATAGGTTATGGTGAACATAGTAGGATAGGGTGTGAAAAGGGATAAAAATAGTAGGGACCAACACAAATCTTGAGAGAAGGAGAGCACCAAAGCACCAGAGTACAAGAGCATGGGAGCTATGGTAATTTCATATTCTTCTTCTTATTTTAAAACCCTTTCCCGCAAACTATGTAATATCCTAAGGAAACTTTTCCTTAGCATTATAGCTTAGATAACTAGGGATTTATTCAAAAAATATATTTTTATTGATCAGTGATGCAACAAATAATTTATTCAATAGTATAGTGTATGAATAAACAAAAAATCTACAATAAGTAGCACTTCTCAACATATTCTATTGACCATAATGCCATAAAGTAATCCATAGATTTTGCAATAGTTTAATATAAGTACCAAAATCAACAGGAATTTATTAACAGAAAATTATATCCTATCCAAATTACCTAAGCTACAATTTATTAACAAACAATCGTACCCTATCCAAATCAATCTCAAGTTCATTATATTCCCTCGGGGAATTTTAGGTCTGCCACAAAAGCTAACCAGACCTCAACCTAGCCTCAAGGAGGGTTAGGTTTTTCTTGAATGACCATAGTTTATGCTTATAAAACCTCAGACTATTGCAGGAGGGTCACCATGAGACTACCTTAGGATATTTTCACTCAATTTTAGCCTCAAATCCCCCTCTACCTCAAGAAATTTTCTAATCCATTTTCCTCATAATTTCTCTCCATTGAATGGTGCAAAATTAATAGTTTATATATAATGAAGGAATTATGGCCAAGAATCATTATGAAGAAGGAATCTTGTTGGAACTAATAGTAGGTATTATCAATAAAATATATAAAGATAAGAGAATTGATCCTTAGCACTAGAAGCATAGGTTCCTAGTGATGTTTTTATTGGATCAAGAAATTTTGTTTTTTTTTATGGTGCCAACTAACATACCCCACCTCATTATGGGGCTAGGGGTTTCTAATTTTAAATCAAAATTGTCACCTTAATGTTTAGTATGCTCTAGTTAAGGTTTTAAATTATGACTTCATATCTCTGTGGACTCTTCTTCATTTTTTTAATAAACATGGGTAAGTAAAATCTAGTTTTTAGGGCATTTTAAAGAAGTTATTTCATAATATCAATAGTTGAAGTTGTTTGCTTTGGTCGTTTCTTGAAGGAAATAAAAAAATAAATACTTGTATTCCAATGGAACTCTTTTAACAATGTCTATAAGGAGTTTAGCTGAAAATATTATGCTTTTTCCAAGATGGCATTGGAGCTACATCTTGAATCTCTTAGGTTTTATGAATTTTTGTATGGTTAAGAGAGGGAAACCATGGAATACCATTTTATTTTTAAATTATTATCTAAAGTTTCCTTTTCTTCTTCATAATGTTTATCTAAGATAATATGTTAACTAATCAATTGAAAAGGGAGAGGATTATTCCAAACTAATGTTGTCTTGGGGGAATGTATGAGTGAATATGTTATTTTAGTGATTTTATTATGTTTATAGTATTTTCTTGGGAGAAAATATAAAGGCATGAAGTCTTGAGAGTATTTTCAACCATCCATTATGGGTAGAAACATGTACATCCATATACTTTGAATATAAATCTATTTTTCCATGGAAAGAAAGAAAGATTAATTTCCCATCTCAATCATATTCATATGCCTGGTTGGAAAGTGATTGTTAATTGTTTCCTCCCTTTATTCCTAGCTTTTATTTCGTATTATAATTTCTTATTTCTCTATTTTCTACACTTAGAACTTTAAATTATTTGGTTTATACATATCCATAATTTTCGCATTTCCTATTTGTAATTTGATGCCTTGTTATGTATTGTTTTAGGTTAAAGGATATGTTATATCAAGGATTCTAAATGTTGCATATTCTAAAGGGTATATTGTGCCTAGAAATTTTGTTGGCATCCTTTGAGTAATAGTACATGTCAATGTTATAAAGCATTAAATCCATGTGCCTAAATATTTCTTTGCACCCAAGTTTGTATGTCTCGAAAATTGGTTCAAATATGAAATAAGGATAGATGTACCGTGTGATTGAAGGTCCAATTCCTATATTTAGGGGTTGTATCTCTTTTTTCTCTATAGTGTTGATTTCTCTGGTCATTTTGATTTTCATTACACTTTGAGATGGTATTATCATAATATCAAACCCTCTAGGAAGGTTTAATAAATATAGAAGCAATGTTTTTAACACTCCTCATTAATGCTCAATATTTGGTTTAGGAGGCGCTCTCCAACTAGGGTTTTGGAACACCTCTGCAACATCGCAAACTGGTCTTATCGTAGCCTCCTCTCAATGTCCTTACACCACACCATGACAGCAGCCTACTGCTATTCTCTGCACCACAACGGTTTTCCCCCAGGGGGGGTTTCAATGCCTGCCCCCCATTCTGAAGATGATACTCAAGAGATGAATATGAACGAGCCTCTGGGGCCTGAACAGGATAAAAAAAACAACAGGTACCCTCGGATGCAGGAAACAACAAAATATTTCTCTGAGTAGCCTGACAGAAACAATGAAGAGCAAGAAGGAAAGTCCAAGCAACAGGAAATGCCAAAGTTTACCTCATCGACATGTAGACCCGTAACTACTGAAAGACCCAAAATAGAACTTCCCAGCCATAGAATCAATGGTCAGATCCAATGCATGAAGGACCATGCACTCATTGGAAAATTCATTGGATTCTGGCCAACGGGAAAAGCTTTGCAAGGGTAGATCTTAGCCAAATAGAAACCCAAAGGACAGGTTACCCGGCAGCTAGGCCCAAAAGGGTTTTTCCCGACGATTTTTATCTGCATTGAAGATCAAAATAGGGTAATGGACAAAGGTCCCTACTTCTTCAACTTTGCTAGTCTGTATTTAAGAGCATGGAGAGAGAGATTCAACCCCAACAAGGAGGATCTCAGCTGGGTGCCAGTATGGATCAGGCTGTATTTTCTCCCAACGGAATACTAGGATGAAGAATCTCTCAGAGACATAGGGAAGGGGCTAGGAGAGTTCTTCAAAATTTCTAAAGAAACGAAGATAAGTAGATACACCTCCTACGCACGCATCTGTGTCTTCATGCGCCTAGACCAAGCCCTTCCGGAATCGGTAAGTCTCTTCCATGATGACTATGAATGGATTCAACCCTTAGATTTTGAACATGTTCCCTTTTGCTGTCGCAAGTGCCATGCCGTTGGGCATCTGTTCAAGGACTGCCTTCTCAATGCGAAACCCCAAGACTCTGATCCCTCAGGCAAGGTAGACCATGAAGGCTTCACTAAGGTTGCAAGCTATAAAATATCACACAAAAAACCTTCCTCTAGGAAAAAACCCCAGCAGGATGCTGCATCCATCCCTTCCACGAGCAATAGCTTCGAGGTTCTTGTAAAAACTTCAGAAGACCCACCCCTGAACTCTCTGCCATTCCCTCAGCCGATCATCCCATCCCCCCTGATCCCTCCTTCAGCCTCCTCTCCCAATTCCATGTCTCCAAAAATCCTCAGTGGGACTCCCAAAATTTCTCCAAAAAACCCTAATTGGAAGTCCAATGAAATGGATGTTGACAGTCCCCATAGCCAAACCATGCACTTAGCTCTCATCATAGAGGAAAGCAGTCAAGCGCAACACATGGATGAAGAACCGGAAAGCATAGATTTGGGCAGTCTAGACATTTTTGAGCTAGAACAGGTATGCAAAAGGAAGAAATATGATAAGATCCAGGTGCATCAGCTCAATACTCTGGAAGTTATAATATCCAGAGCCTATCAACAACAACAACTGGGAATACAGCCTAGTAGTCAATGGGATGGTTGCCTCCTTCCGAAAGACTCCGAAAAACATGGAAGAAAGATAGATCTCCAATGAACTATTGCCATAGGGAAAATCTTGGTTGATTCAGACAGATATGCTAAATTGACAAAGTATTACAAGCCCACCACTAACAGTGAATCATGAAGCTCACTTCATGGAACATAAGAGGGCTCAATAGCCTCGAGAAACTCAGAATGATTAAAAACATGATAAAGCAGGAATAACCCCAGATATTCTTTCTGCAGGAAACAAAATGCAACAACAACACTCTTGGAAACATCCTTTCAAAAGCTTGGCTAGGTTGTCACTCGGTTGTAGTGGATGGTGTATCTGGAGGCTTGGCAATTTCCTGGAATACGCAAGCAATAACGCTTTCAAACTTCCATGACTCCCATCACATTATATAGGCAAGGTTCCATATAATCAGCACCAACATTCATGGTCATCTGAAAAATGTTTATTTTCCACAAGAAGCAGCCAACAAAATCACTCTTCTAGACACCATAGAAGCACTTAACTTCAATAGAGACCATCCTCTATGGATCACTAGAGGAGACCTCAATATGATTACCAAGTTAGAGGAAAAGAAGGGAGGTCGAGCCAGGATGGAACAGGAAAATGACCACTTCAAAGATTTTATCCACAACAATATGCTAATAGATATGTAAACCTCCAATGGAATGCACACATGGAGCAATCGTCGGGCGGGGCAGCAACAAATTGCTTCAAAACTTCATAGATTCCTCATCTCAGACAACGCAGTGCATCTAGGAAACAACCTCTCAGCATCTATAATTCCATACTTTGGATTCGACCATTGGCCTATCTCTCTACAATGGCAACAACCAGGAGACTCAACCAGACATCCATTTAGATTTGAAGATTTTTGGCTCTCGCATCCCACCTTTAATGGCTTCATTAGATCCAATTGGAACAACTTCCCTGCGCCAGAAGGATAAAAAATGTTCTAGTTTCAACAGAAACTCAAATTCCTAAAAGCCCAAATCAAACGCTGGAATAAAGAGACTTTTGACAACATCTTTTAGGCTCAACAAGAACTAAACAAAGAAATGAGAGATCTCCAGCAACAGATAATGACAGAAGGACACAAGGAAGGACTTTAGAACGGGAAAGGCACATTCACAATCAACTGGAGGAGAGAAGAGAGCACGAAGAAATACTCTGGAAGTAGAAATCTAGGATTAGATGGTTGAAAGATGGCAAAAGAAACACTAAATTCTTCCACAGAACTACTATTCAAAGAAGAATGCACAATACCATATCCTTTATTCAAAAGCAAGGAGGGGAAAGAGTGGAAAACCAATAGAGATTGAACAGGAATTCATTAATCACTTCCAGGAGGTCTTACAAGAACCCCAAATTTACAGACGACCTGCTATAGAAAAGATCACTCAAATTGCGCCAAAAATAATTACAGAACAGCACAACCAACTTCTTCTTCGGCTTGTTGCACCGCACGAGGTGGATTTGGCCATGAATCAGCTTAAGGAGGGAAAAGCACCTGATCTAGACGACTTCACCACTACTTTCTTCCACTCTTTCTAGGAGCTTATAAAAGAGGAAGTGTGGCAAGTGGTAGAGGAATCACGCACTTTACATTGGCTGCTGCCCTCGCTCAATTCAACTTTTATTGCCCTCATTCCTAAAGAAGATAGCTCCCTCACTCTAGACAAATATCGCCCAATCACTCTTTGCAATGTTATATTCAAGGTTATATCCAAAGTCATTGCCAATAGGTTGAAGCTGCTTCTACCCCTGCTCATATCACCTAAATAATCCGGTTACGTTGAGGGACGTCAAATTCTGGACGGCATCATCCTGACTCATGAAATCATACACTCCCTCAAGAACTCCAAACAGGCAGGTATGATTCTCAAGATTGACCTTTCCAAAGCTTTTGATAAGTTAAGTTAGACTTACATACAAAAAACGTTACATGGCTTTGGTTTTTCACCAATGTGGATTCGCTGGATCCAGAGTTTAATTTCCACTACCTTCTTCTCTATCCTCATAAATGGCATTCCCTCTCGACCTTTTAGTCCCTCCAAAGGCATCAGGCAAGGGGATCCCCTATCCCCTTTCCTTTTCATGCTAATGGCAGAAGAGTTGGGTCATCATATCAAGCAAGCCCTACTATCCCAGCATCTCAAAGGAATTTCCGTTCACAATTCTCCAGCCACTACTCACCAACAATTCGTTGATGACAACATGCTTTCTGGGTACCCTTCTGTCCAGGAAGCATCCATATTTAACTCCCTCCTGAAGGATTTCTTTGATGCTTTAGGAACAAACATAAATAAAGCCAAATCACAGATTTTCTTTTTTCACACCCCTCCTATTACCCAACATGCTATCGCCCGCATTCTAGGCTTCTCCATAGCCTCCCTACCTTCCAATTACCTGGGCACCCCTCTTATAGACTCTACTATGAAGCACGCCTCATGGCATATGCTCCTTGAGAAACTTGAATCTCGTCTCACTTTGTGGACTCGTAGATCCCTGAACGTAGCCAATAGATTAGTGCTAATCAAAGTTGTGATTCAGGCAATGCCCCTATATCTCTTCTCAATCCTGGGAGCACCTAAATGGGTCCTTCAAAGAATCAGAGATCTTCAGTGCAACTTTCTTTGGGGAGCTTATGGTACAAATCGCAAATGGGCCCTTGTTAAATGGACTACAGCATGCAAGCCAAAGGAAAAAGGGGGCATTGGTCTACGAGACCCTTATCATAGTAATGAAATCATGGGCACCAAAATTTGGTGGCAATGGCTCTCTGCGCCCAACAAGCCTTGGGCAGCCATATGGACTACCAAATACGCCAATCACAAACCAGCGGAGGAGCTTATTAGCTTCACTTCTTCTAAAAAAGGATCGTTAATCTGGAATGTGGCTAGACAACATTTCTTGCTAATCCAACAACACAGTTTCTGGGAAATTAGAAATGGTAGCACTGCTTGATTCTGGAAAGATGCTTGGAATTAGCTTCCAAAGCTTAACAACATCCTTAGCCCGCTGCCATGCCAAGATTGGGAGGAGCAACAAAAGGAATTAGTCGAGTAACAGTGGACTCTGGAGATAGAACAAGGATACAGAAAATGGAAGCAAACTTATAGGCTTATCAGAAATGCAGACAACTAGATAAAATAAATCTTGGAAAGTGAGCTCAAAAAATGTCAAATTAGATATTCTGAAGGCAAAGATATCTTTAGATGGGGATATACCCCAAGAGGATCATTCACTACCAAAGAGGCCCACAAAATTAGCTGCCAAGATTCAATGCCTCTGGATCCTATTTGGGGAAGAATCTGGGCTCCAGGAACCTGGCCCAAAGTATCCTTATTTCTCTGGCTCACTGTGCACCAAATGATATTAACTTGGGAAAATCTAAGGAAGAGAAACATTCAGGGGCCCTCCATCTATCCCAACTGTCATTCTTAGGAGGAAACGCTTCAGCATCTCTTGGACTACTATTCTCTGGCCAACCAACTGTGGGAGAAGGCCAGTTTCTGATGCCAAAGAAAATGCAAAGGGTCCAAGGATATTATCAACTCCATTTGCCTTTGGCACCAAAGCCCTTATAAAAGCACACTTCTCAACCATTTATGGAGAATAATACCCGACCTCCTCTTATGGGCAGTATGGAAAGAAAGGAACAAGTGTATTTTCAAAGATCAAAGCACTCCTTTATAAATCATTTGGGACAACTTCTGTCGCAATATGAAAGAGACCTTGGCGCTTAATTCATGGCTTCCGAATGACTTTCCCACACTGGCAAATGAGGTAGCCATATGGGAAAATTGGAACATCCAACTCCCTCATGGAGTTACCACTTGCAAGCCTTCAAAAAGCATGAATATCAAAAACCACATATGGACCCCCCCTCTAAGGAATAGCTTCAAGCTCAACTTTGATGGAGCTTCTAAGGGCAATCCCGGTAAAGAAGGATTTGGTGGCATTTTCAGAGATCATAAGGGCTCTCCTCTCCTGATTTACCTTGGCAACATTGGATGGGACACGAATAACTCAAATAATCTAGAGGGTTTATGGCAAGGATTACTCCTCTCCCAGCAACATGGTCTCCAGTCTCTGGAGATAGAAGGTGACTCCCTAATCCTCATCAACTTGGCCAACCAATTGCTCAATGGAGCTCATGCACATAAAATAGCCAATAGCTGGAGACTTGAAGCCAGACTGGATGCTATAGAAAAAACGCTCAACAACAACTGAGCAATCATATTCAATCATGTCAAACAGGAAGGCAACAAGGTCGCGGATCTACTGGCCAACTTGGGAGTGGAAAATGGGCATTCTCTTCTCACTAGAGCTCTAGACATAATTCAGAATCATGAACAAGAGTAGGAATGTAAAATTCTAGTCCAAAAGGATGCAACTACTCGGGATGCGGGTGTCTAGCCAGCTGGGACAAGTGATGGGACAAGGGTGGGGCAAGGTGAGACGATACCTACCTACCCTGTACCACATGGATTATCAACCGACATAGATTAAACCTTGGCATTCGGGGATTACTGGGTGCATTTGTTTCACTTCAGGCGGATTTGATCCGCACAGCTTGTTCGTTGATTTCCTTACCGCCTTCGCACGCTCTGGACTGAGTGATGCCTCGACTCTATTCAATGCAGTAGTTATGATGGGTGCCATTCGAGGCAGGATGGAGTATGATAAATACAGGTTTAGCTATGGGAATGTTTTGGAGTTTCTGTTGCTTTGCTGGTCTGGTTATAGTCTATCTTAGTTTTTCGCCCTATGGGTCTGGTTCTGCTCAGGCAATCCTAAGAAGCCACCTCTGTCTCTTCCCCAGTGTCTTCTAAAGGCCTCTAGCCCTCATTCAAATGCTCTTTTCATTAGCCCAAGCTCGGTGGTGGTGGGTGGACGGTCCTGTTTCAATAGTGTTGCTGTGGTCTTTGTGATGCCCCGTCTTCGCCATAGGATGAGGAGCCATAGGGGAACTCCTCGGCGTGCACCCTCCAGAACGATCTCCACTTCTCCATCCCTCTCCAACGAACTTACTATCGGCCACTACCCCTGCACTCGCAGTGGGAGAGGGTGCTTCCATATCCCCAACCGCTACCCTCCAGACTCCTCGCCATCTCCTTCTTTCGGCTCTGCGATTTTCTCATCCAATTGCACCCAGAATTGTCCAAGGATAACAGCCCATATCTCAGTGATCTTTCATGAAGAAGCTTAGGCGGTGGGCGAGTCCAACTCCCATCAAGAGGGCCCTACCTCTGTCTCTGTGCAGAATCCTCTCACTTTGCAGGTTCCAAAGATCCCAATTCACTTTGCCTCAGACGTGGTGATGGAAATGGAGGCTCTTGATCCTTCTAATGTTGTTGCTGCTCACGCCAGGGATGAATCTAAAGCAGCTCGTGATAGGGAACTTCCTAAGTTCGGTTGGTGTAGAATTGTGGAAGAGTGTCCAAATGTGTAGATCTATCTCTGTTGCTTCTGTCACTTGTAATGCGGCCCATAATAGCGGGCATTTTTTGGTTCATGTGGATAAATGGATTCACATCTGCAATATATGGTTTAATCTGCATGTTTCTTTGAATTTTTGCAAGCACAGTAAGAAGGTCAATACTTGCTCCCCTGCATGGGATTTGAATTCTAGTTCTCAGCTAAGCTCTCTGTCATGGACAGTGTCTCTGCTTTTCTCTGTCGCTCCTACAGGGCAGTTGTTTTTTACTATGATCTAGATGTAATTTTACCCCTTTCATGTTAATAGAGTAATTTTATTTAGAAAAAAAAATGCTCAATATTTTGGTTTGAGCATAATTCCATTGATATTTTTTCTAGGTATGCCATTCATAGAATTTTTACAAAGAAAAAAAATATCATTCATTGAATTTATTGGGCTATTCTTTTCATTCTAATAAAATATATCCATTCTATCTGTTATCACTCAGATTTTCCTTAGAAGTTGTTAAAAGAAAGAAAATATCCAAGGTAACTACAAACCAACTTTTAGACTTAGGTACTAGCCCACCTAAGTCCAGAGAGGGCTCTCTCTTTATGATTTATCTATGTTTGAAAGGATTTTAGGCTAGTATTAATGTTCAACGAGGTTGTTTTGTTTGAGAGTGGTGGAGTTCTGAAACAAATGGGAAAACTAGGCTTTTAGGCCATTGGGCTATGGAGTCAATCAGGGACAATTCACTAGATCAAGTCAAATTGCTGAGGTATGAGTTCAATAGGTAGGATAGTAGAATAAAAACAAAATTTGGGGCTTGAATGGATGATAGTTCTGCTCAAAACTAGAGGGCAATCAAGAATCCTCAAGTTAGGATTAGAAAGAGGAAAGGAAGATAGGTCAACTAGTAGAGGGCATTTAAGAATCTTATACCAGGGACTTATTAGAGAAAAAATATAGGGATAGAGGAGAAGTTAAGAATTCCTTTATCGAGATTGTTTAGAAGAAAACATAGAAATGGTAGTCTGTTGATAGCAGAGAGCAATAAAGCTAATTCTAATATATTTTGACTATTTTACCATTTAGATTTAAGATGCATGAAACATTGAAACATATAGAAAGCACATAAAATCACAAGGATAGAATACTTATTTGTAGTTATACTACATGGAATCTGATGAAATGTCCTCAACTTTCATTCCTTTTCTAGCAAAAATCCAAATTTGAGTACAAAAACTTTCTCAGCTTGATAGCATATATTTACAGAGATGTTATAGAATCCACCCACAATAATTCGAATGGAGAAGTATTTATACAAAAATTACATCAAAAATATCTCATAACCACATGAGACTTATTATAGGGAATACAAAATATATTTTACAAAAACATAGAGACAGATGGAAGACAGATTGTTGTCATTCCTTCATTTATGAATGAGCTAGAGGTTGAAACTCAGATTTTCCTCTTGCCGTTGCTTTAGTAATTGTGTGTTGGATCTTTGCTTACCTTTCCCTACTGATACTCTTTACCTATTCCTGATACTATTTACCTGTTTACCAAACTTTACCTTAGTAAATACTTTCTATTTACCTCAGAGTTACCATAGTAAATTATAGGATATCGGTCATATTGGTCCACCATTCTTCATTTGGTATCTTCATCCTAATCAATTTCCTGTATATTTCCTCAGCTTCAGTGTAGTTAGAAAAATTCAGTTGGACGATAAACAGGTGTTTCACTTCATGCTCAATATAGAAAAGATTTTCCAAACCATCATACAACACTTTTCCTGTAGGTAGTGCTTTCACTGTGGAAGAGCTGGCTTGATTTTTGGCTTGTTTGTGTAGTTTCTCAATGTAGTCATCATGAGTCATCAACTTGTCATTTATGACCAGTGGGATTGGAAGTCCTTTATCCCTTAGAATTTCATATTTTAACATAAAATAATCTATGTCCTCTTGAATACTTTGACATCATTTTTCCAGGTTAAGCATTAAGTTATTTTTAATAAGAACTTTCTTAATTTCAAGATAGTAGTAGTACGGTCCTCGATATCCCATTGTTCTAGCTGGTGCTTTCTTTTGCTATTCAATAAGTTGATGAATTCGGTTGCCTCTTCAGGTTTCTCTCCCAATTCTTCCTTGGTCTTCTGTATAGCCTCTACAGCTAGTTTAACTAACTTAGTTTGTTAAAAAATGATCTAGATAGAAGACCAAATATCACTAATGGAATCAATGATATTGGTCCATAAAATCCCTCTAATATCTCTCAAAGTCTTTTCCAATGTTAAGTCCTTCTCTAATGTTTTGATTTTTTCAGTCATCCTTCTATTTTTTCTCTCTTCTTTAGTGTAATTAATATGTGATAGCTCATAATTGTTTTCCAAGTTGGTAACCATTTCTTTTAGTTTCTTTATTTTAGTTTCTTGAATTTTCATTTCCTCCATGGACTTTATTAAGTCCTTTGTTTGCCTTCTTGAAGTTATTTCTCCTTCTAATGTACTTGTTGTTGTTGTTACTGGTAGAGCTATTGCTAGGGGAATGTTGGGTGCCAAATATGTTGTAATAGTAGACGGAACTACTATAGAAATTATGGGTATTACAGTCTGAGGAATGGTGGTCGGCTCGCCCTGTTTATATTGTAAAGCTTTTTC
Organism: Pinus taeda; assembly: GCA_000404065.3. Lineage (NCBI taxonomy): Eukaryota > Viridiplantae > Streptophyta > Pinopsida > Pinales > Pinaceae > Pinus > Pinus taeda. Next base: position 42,246 of record APFE030139451.1, read on the forward strand.
TAGTTCTTGCTCTATTTCTTTCAACTGCTCATTCAACTTAAGGACCAAGTCCATAAGTTCTTCCTCATTTTGTTTCTCAATTACGTCTGTAGTCTAGGGATGTAGGAGGGGAGGGAGTTTGAGTTGTTTCCTGAGTGCAACAATTTTATCATTCTTTTTCTTTATCAATCTTTCAGCTGCTTTAGCATCTTTGGGATCATGTCCCAACTAAATTACCAGGTATTCTAATGATTTTATCCTGGTGTCCTTAGCCTGAGAAGAGGCTTTTTCCAATTGTAACTATGTTGTAGTATTACTTATAGAATTCTGAAACTGATGTGCAGTGATGGCTTTACTGGTCAATGTGGAATAAACCATCTCACCCGTTTGCTTATGGAGCTCAATATAATCAATTGGGTGGATGTCTTTGGCAAGAAATTCAAAATTTGTTTTTAAATAATCAACCATGGACTTTGGTTGTTGTACTATTAGCTTCAAAAAGCTCATCTGCATCTTTCCCTCTTTGATGTCAAAGGATGACATCAAACTTGTTTGATTTGCAGGGGTAATTTTCAGATATTGGACATAGGTTTGAGCATTGAGCTTCTCATTCATAGCTTTAATCTCTTTGTACTTTTATTTCAAATCCTAGCTCTGCTTTGAAGCTGTCCTTAGTGATGACACTTCCACACTTTAATGCTTGCTTAGTGCGTATGTTTGAGATGGTGTCTCCCCTGCTAGTATTGTCTACACTGTTTCACTTCTTGTCTCTTCATATTCCTACTCGGACAGAGGATTCAATCTTTGTCTCTTTACATATACTTGGTCCAATGGCACTGTAGAGGGGCTAGCCTCATTCTGACTTCTTTTTTGAATTAGCTCCTCATTAAGAGGGGTTTGTAATACTAGAGGGTTGCCCATGTTTGTATCAGTCTGGGTCAACTCCTCAGAAATGCTTTGTGACCCTGAATCCTTTACCTGTCTTGAAGTCTCTGGTTGTCCTAATGTTTGTGCACTATGCTCCTGTTTTGGTCTCTATGAAGGTTCTCCAGGCAGTTATACAAAGGGATCCAGATCAAGTCTTCTTTCCAAATCTTTCAAAACATTTTCTACTTCAACTTGTGTACTATCTTGTTCTATAAGTGTTCCATCCACCAATTCATTTTGATTCACATAATGTTCTATCTCTGGAATTCTATGATGGATATAAGGGGATAGCTTATGCTTTTGCCTTCTATCATAGATAAAGCTATGAGGATCATAAGGCCAGATGAAACTCTTTTTCAATCTCAATCTCTCAAGGATTTCCTCTGCCTCTTTCCCTACTTTTCTATTGTTGCAAATAAATGGGCCTAGGTGATCCTTTATCCTTAGCTGAGCTTTCTTCTTAGTCTTCATAAAGTGGATTTCATCAAAATTGATCATTTCCATGTAGTACTCCATGGCAAATAATCACATGGGGAGGTATTTGGGCAGTTTAAAGGGAGGTAGCTCACACCCATAAATTATGATCTCGGTATTGTTCTGGTACAAGTACCAGTCCCCAACCTTGTATTGCTTGGATAACTAAAGAATTCTCTTAATATCATCACTGATTCTGGGAGGGGGACTTCCTATCAACATGGTAGTTACCGGATGCACAAATTTATCAATAAAATCTGTATAAGGATAGGGAGAAGAAGGTGAATAGTGAAAAATGGAATTCCAGAAGATCAATGACCTAGGGTTCCCTCTAGTGTCAATTTTTTGTACAAAGAAAGGGAATTTATCAATTTGGTAGTAGAGGAAAAGATGATACAAGGCTGAAGAATATTTAAATACTCTCTCATTCTCTAATCTCATGCATTGGTCATGCATCTTATCAGTAATGAATGCATCATAGTCAAATTTGGCTACAGGAGGTTGGCCAGGGGTGAAAATAGACATGTAGGCAAAGGTCATTTCATCTAGATACTCATTAGTGGTAAAACCCAGAATACAAGAAAACATGGTGATAATATCCCTGCCCAGACTTAGAGTAAAGGCACATGACGTGTAAGGAGGGGGGTCTTTTGATTTGTATTTTTCTTCAATGAAAGTCTGCCTGACCTAGTTAATTTCAAAACTAGATAGCCTTGCATATTTTTCAAGTAAATCGGCAATGGAAAGGGGAGTGAGGTCCTGGCCAGGCTGTAATTGCAAAATTTCATTTATAGACTCAGTTGTAATGGTGAAAAGGACTTTCTGGTCAAGGGACATTATAGCTCTTATATCGGGGTCGTAGTTTGCATGGCATTGGTCGAAAATACTGGGAAAATATGGACATTGGGGAATTGATATTTAGATAGGTTTGACTCCCAAAGACCTATTTTATCAGCATTGTTCAAATAATTGTCACGATACTTGTAGTGTAGCGTCAAGGGGGTTTCATCAAAAGTAACGTCCTTGATTTGAAAATCTCTATCGACCAAGGGAAGGTGGTCCAATTCCCTATGGGGAGTAGTGATTGGCATGACATTTAAGGATACAGGAGCTTCCATCCTCAGTTCTTATGTATTCAAGCAAGAAAGTTGGGGTTTTCAAGGATTTTAGATAAAAAAGTTGCTTGGGGAAGCCTCAAGGTTAGTAAATAACTTAATTGTACTGGATTACTTGAGTTTAGAGTAATTTGGTGGAGGTTTCAGTACAAAAACAGGTTTTTTGAGAAGGAAATGCGGTAAATACCTGGTTATGATTGACTAAAGGGACAAATGACTGTGGTGAATGCATTGCTAGGTGTGCACAGTAGTTTGCAGTGGCCTAGAGTTCAGTGACTCTTGGTGGTTGGCGGTTGGGAGTAAGTTGCTAGTCTAGACATATTTTGTGCGTGCATGGAAGGCATAAGTTTCTTTTCTCAGTAAAAAGGGAAAACAATGAGAATTTTTGTTTTTATGCACAAAGTCAATGACTTTTGGTAGATGAATGGGAAAACGATAGTTGGCGTCAACTAACCAATGGGACACTTTGTCATTTAGCGGAGGCGGTAAGCGGGATCGATCGCACCACATTTGGGAGGTTGGTGGTTTTGGCATAGGGTCGCGCAATGCCACAAATTGGATGACACGTAGTATTGGCAAAAAGTCAAAACAGCGTATGTCAGGTAGTTAACGTTCGACCAAACAGCTTGCGCGATATAAGTGAGAGTCGTTGGATGAGGGAAGGCAGATCGAATGACAGTCGATAGCAGAAAGTGTTAGGGAGTTAATGGAGGGGGCCCGATGGCATAATCAACATAATTAAATGACTTTAATTATATCGGGGATGATTGTATTGGTGGAGAGGCTCTTAATTAATCCAGGTGACTAATTAATCCCTTTTTAACACGTCGGGGGTTTTGACTCTTAATTAATCGTAGTTTGATTAATTAATCCAACTTAATTAACTTTATCATGGTCTATTTTCCAAACCATCGGGATGGTATATTTATTTATTTTGGGATTTTTATTAATAATATGGGAAAGGGTAATTTCTTTCAGGAGTTAAATAAATAATAATAATTAAGAGTTAATATGACCATGGAAAAGAAAATTCACTAAGTAAATGTTTTCGAAAATACATTCATCATCCAACATTATTACTTAGGCTAAAATGTGTTTGGGGGGGGTTTATAAAGAACCATTTCTTTTTCCTAAGTAAAAAGGTGATTTTACTTTGGGAAAAGGATTTGAAGGGAATGAATGAATTATGAAGGGGGTGAATTTTGATGAAGGGGCTTTAGCACTTAGACCTTACAATTTATTAGGCTGAGGGTCTGGTCCCTCTAGAAGTCAGAGAAATGCTCTGAGCCCCTTTAACTTTCAGGTTGTTGGTGCCTTTAGTACTTATGGGAAATTAGTAAAATTTAGGGAAAAAATGATTGAGGAGGTTAACTAGTTTGACTTTTTTCTATGATGTAAATGTCTTCATTGTCATCCATATATTTAAGTGCTTTTGATGATGAAAGTGTATGGCTTGATATCTGGGTAAGCATTCATCATACATAATTCTGCAACCATTCATCTACTTACCCTACCTACTTATCCTACCATTTTTCTTCTTTTATTAGGGTGCACTTAAACTTGAAAACCCTTATGAAAACCTTTTCTTTTCTTTTACAATGGAAATCTATCTAAGTCTATCCTTATTACATCCAAGGGCTCAAATTAAACTGTTGAGCTCCTTTTATTCACTCTACCTATCTACTTATCTACGAAGATTAAACAGTTTGGTCAGATTTTATTCTCTATCTCTAAACATGAAATTCAAAACATGGAAATACCAAGATTAATCTATTTGGTTACCATGGATTGTAGCATAAGTAACAAGTTGCACACAATTATTTATATAAAAAGTGAAATAGTAGTGGAATTTTGACTAGCACACTTTCATGGTCTTTTTATTTTTCTTGGGGTTCATTTTTATTTTTTTCTAACCTTTTCATTCTTTTTGTCCTTTTACTCTTTTTCTAGGACATGCCCTCTTTACATTTTTTTAATTTTTTATTTTGAATATGGAAAAAATTTACAACAAGCAAAGGTATGTACATATTTCAGAGCTAAACCAAGTCAGTCATGATATATGACACCTATTGGTATAGGAACATAACACTATCCACCAATTTTTACCAAATGTTGATATACATATGTTATAGACTCTATTTTTATTTGCACTCAATTTCAAATATATAGATATACATATGTTTGTGTCCACATTATGGAAAATAATGATTGTTTATCAATAACATATACCAATACATCCAAGAGGCATTTGCAATGATAAAATATTTTCTTCTAGATCAATGCATTTTACACCTTAGTGTTGTTCAATGTTCATGTTTTTGTTTTGAATCTTCTTAGTATTACCAAAAACAATTCACATAATTTTTTTATCCAAGTGGATATTGGTGACTTTCCTATTCCACTTGCACCCCAAACATTGTTTCTTTCAATTTTCTTAATTGTAGCATAGTTTACTACTTTTGGCAGTTTTTTGTGTCCTGGACTTCTGGACACATTATGAGGCCATAAATGGTTTTTTTTGGATAATAAGAAAATTTGTAGCTAGTGGGAGTGATTCATAGTTAAAATTTATATTCCTTGAATATATATTTTCAATGAGGTATTGTATGTGTCAAACAGAGATCATATGCTAGTTGCAACCCCGAGAAGATGATGTGCGAATTTACCCCAGTAGGGCCCACAGACTTTTTGCGTTTCATCTCCTAAGGTTAGGTTTTTGGATGTTTAGGGATTTCCATTGTTTCTGCATAATAAATAGGCCTTTGAGCCTCATTGTAACATAGCTTTGGAAGCATGTAGCTGCCACATATTTTCTTAGAGATAATCTACCATCACCAAAGCTAGTTTATTTCCAATCTGCATGTAAATAGTTTTCATTACTTTGTTATTATTGAATTTGTGTGTTTTTTTTTGTTGTAGCCCTGTGTTTCTATTTATATATGTATTTCATTTAATTCCTTCATAAATTCAGATAAGTGGCAATAGAGCGCTCTTCTCTTTCTCTATTTTTCTGTGCATGTCCCCAACAAGGTCAAGGTATAAGGAGTTAAGGCTTGAACTGGTTGAACCTTTGCAAGACCGGTCTTTCCAACTCTAATGACCTCCCATGGCAGAAGAAAATAATGAAGAGGAAGTAGGGGATCCTTTCAAAACTTTGCTCGAAGAATCCCATGAGCAACAAAAGAATGAGACGATGGACAAATTTTCCTAGATCCTTCACTGGATACCCATAGGAGATGCATCTCATCCAACAACCACCTTTGAGGTGCCACTCCCTTTAACATACAATTCAACTTTCACATTCCCATATTTGAAGGCTAGATAAATGCAGATGCAGTAGACAAATGGTTAAATTTTTTGGAAGGATATTTTTGGTTCATTATTTTTCCAATGTGGAAAACATTACTTTTTTACTCCTCAAAGTTGCCCCCATGTCAAGCACTGGTGGGAAACCTACAGTGAGCAGATGGACGAGAAGGAACCCTCACTATTTTCCACCATACCCACTTGGAATTATTTCCAAGACACCATCAAGGAATAATATTACCCTATCGAGAGATATGAAGTTAAGTACATAAAATGAAGAACACTACGACAAGGAAGGGACCAAGATGTGCCAAAGCTCACAAATATTTTTCATACCCTTCACACGAAGTTGGGTATCAAGTATTCTAAGCAGCATTTGGTACTCAGGTATCGTGGTTTTTTACACAAATACATCTAGGATTAGATGGATTTCATGGACATCTCCTCACTTGTCGTCGCCTACCCATACACTATCAAGATCGAGTAGAAATTTAAACAAAAGAAGCAACACTTTGGATATACGAATCAAAATCAAGGAAAAGGCACCCCCAAACCATAGAAAAAAGGACAAATGTAAAGCGGGGTGACCTAGGATAACCCATCAAAGCTGCCAGCAAAGAATAACACCATGAAAATGAAGAAATATATAGGGAAGTGGTCTGAGTTCTACAATAGCCCTACTCACAACACAAGTGAGCATCGCTCCAAGAAGTCACTAGTGGGTGAGCTAAAGGATTCAAAGTGCATGTTATGATTCATAGTTAGACCATGAAAAGGGGAATGAAAGAGGAAGTAATACCATTGATATAGAGCCTAGTGATGCCATTGCCACAACCAAGGTCTAGAAGATCGAGCCCAAAGATCTAGAGGAAGGGGAACGTCTCTTCCACTCACCAATGTGGATGAAGGGGTCTTCGTTGTGATTCATTGTCGACAGAGGGAGCCAAAAGAACCTCATCTTATAATAGGTCATTAAGCGGCTGGGCCTACTTACTGCACCACACCTGCAACCATACCGCATTAGGTGGCTCCATCAAGGACACATTCAAACCCTTCACTAATGTGGTAGTGTGTGACATTTATGCTCTTGAAGTTTTTGATGTATTATTAGGCCAACCATACTTGTGAAAGTGTCATGTCTTGTATGAGTCCAAGCCTCACACTATTATTATTGCTTTGGTAATAAGTTATACAAGATACCATAGGTAGCCCCACCTACCATCATCTCTTTGATCTTTGCTAATAAATGTAGTAAGATCATCTCATAGACTAGGAAAATCGTTTTCATTATTATTCAGTCTCAAAGTAAGGGGAATATTGTGGCCCCATCCATGGCCTCCAAGAAGTTTTCCTCCATGTAATAGAAGCAGGTGGGTAAGGTCATGGAAAAATATAGGGACATATTCTCCTCACCCACAGGGGTAACCTTTCACTGTTAGGTTAAAAATTTGATTGATCTAACTCCCAGAGCACCTATAACCAATGGGCCGATATAATGACGCTCCATTATAGATAATGAAGAGATCAAGTGGTAGATCTATGAACTACTGCAAAAAAGGAACATCTGACCAAGTTCCTCACCTTTTGGGAGTCTGATTGTACTAGTACAGAATAAAGATGGGACCTAGAGTCTCTGCATTGATTATTAGCAACTTAACAAAATCACTGTTAGGAATAGGTATCCAATCCTATAGATTTACGATCTTCTCGACTAGCTCAAGGGGGCCAAGTATTTCAACAATATCGATTTGAAGTCAAGATATCACCAAGTTCCAATAGAGACCACATAAGTATGGAATACCACCTTCAAATCCAAGGAGGGCCTTTTTGAATGGCTGGTCATGCGTTTCAGGTTGAAAAATGCCCCTGTAAGTTTTATGAGGCTACTGGTGAACATCTTGTGGTCATTCACAATTTCATTCATGTTTGTATGTCTATATGGCATCCTCATTTTTAGCAAGAGTTAGGAATAACACTTGCAATACATTCAACAGATCCTTCAAACCTACGACAACACAAACTATGTGCCAACTTGGAGAAATGTACCTTTGACATGACCCAGTTCCAGTATCTGGGTTAGATAATTATAAAAACCCTTGGTTTATTTTCCATGTGTTAGAGTTGGCCTTGTCAATCCTCCATCAGAGATCAAAACTCTTAATACATTTCATTTTTAGGAGTCTCAATCCATTCACTCAGCTGCATTCCACTAGGGGCATGCCATAATCTGACGGAAGGGTCTTTTCAGTCATTACCCCTCATGTCTTGAACCTGCTGGCTTAGGTATTTTCATCAATGTTTATTAAAGTCTATGACAGTCAATATTTGATATTTTAATGGACAAGAGTCAACTTGGTCATTAGGTCTAGGGTTTGCAAATTGTTGTTCTCAAAGATACTTGCAGGCTAGAGGAAGGTTCAATAATTCACTCAAATAATGTTTCTGAGCCAACAACCATGATTTTAGTTTTTATATATATATTTTTTGTTTACCTATATATTTTTGTTTACCCCATTTTACTTTGTTCCATTAAATAATT
>APFE030139451.1:52673-77054 GCA_000404065.3 Pinus taeda
ATAAATTATTAATAATAATATTATAATATTAACCTGGGTCCTTTAGTCAAAAATAGCCGTTAAATTAGCCGTCGGAATCTCTGCTCAGACTATTTAACATGCTAGGCTGGATCGGTTTCTTCAACTTGTCCTGACGATGAACCACACTGGTTGGTTCGAAACGCGTCGAAAAATGATTATTTATGTGATTTCGCCGAAAATTCTCTAAACAAGGTATAAACCTCTTGTTTTACCTTCTGTTCTTCATGCTTTCCCCAAAAACTATGATCTGTACTTGCCAAGATTTGACAGTGAATGTAAGAATGTCAATGTTGAGCAACATGTGTAGAATGTTGAGACTTTTCTAGACATTTTTGAAATTGATGAAGAAGATGTCAGTATAAGGTTTTTTGCTCTTTCTTTGCAAGGAAAAGTCAAGAGTTGGTTCAAAGCCCTGCCGGATGCGAGCATCACAGATTTACAGCAGTTCATCAAAGTTTTTCTTGACAGGTGGAGGATCGTACAGAACCTTTTCCTTATCGTAGAAGAGTATAATCAGTTGAAAAGACTGCCAAGGGAGACAGTACAATAGTTTTCAGCCAGATTTAATAAAGTTTATTATTCAATGTCGGTTGATATAAGACCCCCTCTTGGATTTGCTCTCTTGCACTACCTGGGTGCCTTTGATCCGGAAATGGAGTTTCAGCTGAGAGAAAAGAAGGTCGCAATACTTGAAGAGATGCAGAACAATGTAGTGAATGTAGAGGCTCATTTGCTGATCAGAAGGGCAAGGTTGAAAGAAGAAGAGATGAAAAATGTGGATCTAGAGAAAACTACACCTTCATAGGAAAAGCTTGACATTTTGGTGAGTGCAGTAGAAGAGATGGTGATGAAAATGACTACAAAAGATGAAAATGACGTTCATGAACAAGTGGTTGATCCAAAACATTTTGTTTCTTATCTCAGTAGTCATAAGGATTGTTTTATCGATCATCTTGGAGAAGAAAGACCTATTGATATGACATGTATGCTTGATGATGTGTTTTATACTGACGATTTTCCTCAGTTTGATCGGTATGATGATGATGATTATGCTCTCCAAACAGAAGCTAATCTTACATACAAATCAACAGTTAGTTTGTGGGATGAGGAGGTTCGCTTATATCAGGTCGAGTACAGTGATCAAGTGATGCATATCACCTATGGAAACGATGAGGAAAGTGCAACAGATTTTGAAGTGAAGGATCTTTGCCTTTTTTCTTTGATTCATGTCAGTTCATCAAAGATAATTTCCATGCAATCAGACCTCAGCTATCGACAAATCTTGATTTGGATCCTCTTGAGGGCGATGAAAACTTTGTTCTAGACTTCTTATATTCAGAGTTATAGCCCCCAAATGCCATTAATAGTCAGGTTGCACATGAAGACATAGAAGCTAGCATATATGATCAAACGATACAAGAATATTCCTTACCTTTATGTTTTGAATCATTTTAGTTTTTGTGCGGTATATTGCATAGTAAATCTTCAAAAGAAAAGCTTGTGGGAAATCAACAATCTCTTAGTTTTAACGTTGAAGATGAGACAGATGGCGAAATTTTTGAGCAGGTCATTAGTAAGAAATCTTCCCCTGAAATAATTGATGAAATCATTTTGGATACAAAACCAGATTTGCAACCACCAAACACAATTCAAGGTCAGATTACAGATGAAGGTGAGGCAGCCAAAATACATGATTTAATGTTGCAAGAGGATTCTGTACCCTTGTGTTACGAAGCATTTTAGATTATAAGGCAAAATATTCATAATATCTCTAAAGAAAAGGATGAAAATCCAATAGGATGTCATACAGTTTCAATAGATACATTGCAGCAGTCTCCTCAAGTTTTTGATGATCCTTTTGCTCATGTGTTAGATTTTGTTCGTTATAAAAATTCTTCTTCATCAGCTAACCATGCGACAAAAGAGAATGTTGATAATCATCTGTTTCAAGAGTCACCTTTATTGTCTTGCTTAATAGATTGTTCATTTCATAGCCCATGCCAAAGTTTGTAGTCATATGAGGAGAATGATGAAGGAGGCTTTTGTTCTATTTGGAAGCAACAATAGAGTTTGGTTCTTCATGAAATTCATGATCCTTTTGACCGCTTGCTGCAATCATCAGAGAAAGACAGTGTAGATGTGAGGAAAAGTTTAATATCCAGCTATGAAGATTACTTGGACCAGAGAAGTAATGTGTTAATGGAAATCAATGGTGATTCTTATGAAGATCCTTTTATAGTATTCTTGAAGTCATTCACTCAATTCATGCTTTGCAAGTTTGTCAGCAGTGAACTTGATTCCAAGTTTCCATGGGAGTTTCCTTTCATTTCTTCCCTTTTCCTACACATCAGAAAGCATTTGGGAAGAAATCAAATATCAGCCATAATGCTTACCTGGTTGCATTGGCTATTCCATCTCACTTGACTGGGTGGTGGAAAGACTAATTAGGGTAGGTTTGCTAAATAAGCTGAAATATGAGCATCTTTCCAATTTGTTAGTTAGGATTTAGTCATGTTTGGTTTTATTATGGTTTTCAGTTTGAGTGTTTAGTCAGAGTCTGTCTGCATAATGTCAGTTTTCGTGTTTTGACTCCATAGCCCAATGGACGAAGGCACTGTCTGCTCACCCAAAGATCTGCAGTTCTTGGCACCTCTAAGGAGGTGGAGCTACCATCCCTATTGGAACCAATGTTAGAGTCAGTATTGCCAGTCCTCTGTCAGAGATCAAAACTCTTTCTGCATTTCATTTTTAGGAGTCTTGCTCCATTCACTCAGCTGCATTCCGCTAGGGGCATGCCATAATGTGACGGAAGGGTCTTGTCAGTCATTACCCCTCATGTCTTGCACTTGCTGGATTAGGTCTTTTCATCAATGTTTATTAAATTCCATGATATTCAATGTTCAATATTTTAATGGACAAGAGTCAACTTGGTCATTAGGTCTAGGGTTTGCAAATTGTTGTTCTCAAAGATACTTGCAAGCTAGAGGAAGGTTCAATAATTCACTCAAATGATGTTTTTGAGCAATAAAAGATGAATTTTCAAAAACTAAGAGCGGCCTTTGTCCACAATAGGTGAAGGAAAAAAAACCCCCTTCACTTTTTACACAGGTGTCATGGTTTTAGAGAAATGTGAAAAATACAATTGCCTCGGGAGAAATGATGCACCTCTAAAGTGACCTCGGGAAAATACAGTTTTCTCCTAGCTTGGTTAGCCAAATGACTTTCTTGACGAGTAAAATGATAACTAGACACAAAGAGATTTCTAATGAACTATCATGAGCTCAATTTGGATTTGAGTAACACCTTCAAACGTTGACTGCAACAGCACTCTGCCTTGAGGCAGCCTCATTGGGCACATTTTGACAAGTCTTGTGAGATTTGATTTTTTACATGGCAAATGAACTCCAAATTGAAAAATTATGGTTGAGTTGGAAAGTAGAATCAAATAAATTTCCAAAGAGCTATCCTGCATCCAATTTGAACACCAGCAAGGCCTCCAAAAGGGTCCTGCAAAAAGGCGCGGCGCACAGAGGGAGCGCAACACACTCGGAAAACTTTTCTAGTGTAAATTTACACTGGCGCGGCGCACATGGGAGGCACAGCGCATAGGGCTAAAAGGCATGAATTTCATTGAAATCTTCGTCCAAATTGCAAATTCTTCATTCCACAAGTAGGTGAAGCCTCCATTTTTGTGTTTCATCCAAGTTTGTGCTAGGGTATGGTGGTTTATGGATGCTAATGATTGAAACAAAAATTCAAACCCTTTCATTTTTAATTTCTCACATGTGAACTGCTACCTAGGGTTTCAAAACTTGTTCGCCACCAAGGTTACTCTTTTCCATTATTTCTCTTATCCTTAATTCCTTTTGTTCCTAGACTCCATTGTTCCCCATCCCCTAAAGTTACTAAACCCCTATCCTAAATTCCCTTTCCCAAAAATTTCAAAGGTGAAACCCTAAACCCTATCCCACACATAAAACCCCTCACAACCCTCTTATATTTCCCAAAAAAATCTCTCCCAATAGTCCCTAATCCCTCACTATTTTTTCCTCCCCTTACTGTCCCTCATGTCATTATTTTCTCTTGGTGACAAAGGTCAAGCACATCATCAAAGGCATTACAAGACAATGTGACATATCAACACCTATTTTTCCAAGAGAGCTTGTCCACTAGCAGACATGACATCTGATTCGTCATACGATCATGGAGGAGAGATACACAGTGATTCGCCAACATAGGTACATGCACCCAGGAGGCCTCATAGAGGTGGCAAAACATCCGTGAAGACTAGCAGGCTGCCCAACGAAGCCTAAATGAGAGGACACCCATTCAGCAGGAGATAGAGGCTGATCGAGAGAATTGGTTCGAGAGGATCAACATCCACTTAGAGGAGCTATTGGAGAAATCAAACAGAGACAAGTGCATGCTCAGGCACATGAAAAACCATTATTGGACATGCAATCATGTTTGCAAGGCACGAATAAGGAATTTAAAGGAAAAACTAAAGAAGGCAATAAGGAAAGAAAAATAAGCAAAGGGAGCATGATCATCTTTAGATATTGGCTGAAGCTTCTTTAGCTCAGCATGACACTTGATGGAGAAGCTCCAGCGCAAATTTCAAGAAATTTGGAGCATTGCGCTGGGAGCTCCAAACCAAGAATGGTTTGCATTTTTGGATTCAGCATGAAAAATCATGATTGTTGGTGCATGGACAAGAATTTTGGGCAAGTTTTGAGTCCCCAGGAGGTCAAAAACACTCAAAAAATGACCTCTCTACCCCTATTTTGACACACAGGAAGTAGTCTTGGGAGATTGAAGATTTGGAGGGGCAAATGAGCACCAAATTTAGAAATTCCACTTGCGTTGGAAAGTAGACAGGTAGGGCTTTCTAAAAAGTACACTTGGGCACAATTTGGTCTTCGGAAATTACCCCAAAATTGCCTCCAAAGTGGCGTGACGCGTATATATTTGGGCGCGACACACATAGAGAAAGATGCCAAAATCACTTCTGCTTCGCGACATTTCGATTCATGAATTTCTCCAAGTGGGCTTGCTCATTTACACTACACTTTTTTCGGCACCTAAGGAAAAATTTAAAGTATTTCCACTAAAGGTTGGCCTCTATCCAAGTGGAAAAGGAAGGCGAGCAGTCACTCAAGCCATTTGTCATTTTTTTAATGCTGCACCTGTAACTAATGGTTGGCTTTCCACTTCCACTTTGTAATCATTCGAAAGACTCCCCAACCCTTGGTCGTTCTATTGCCCCATGGCATAGTCTATTTATTGTATGCAAACCATTTGCAAAGGGTGGGTTGGTTGTAATTTCTGGGAGACTGTGGGAGAGAAACTCAGTTTTTCATTGTATATTTTGATAGAGAATTAATGAAAGGCAGCGACTCTGGTTCATGCGATTCATGTGGTGTGAGTGTAGCAAATGTGTTCTCTTTATGTTTCATATCTATTTCGTTATGTTTCATAGTTCATTCATATTCATTTCCAGTGAAATTTTCTAAGATAAGGTAGAATTCATGTTTATTGCTCTGCCTGTGGGAAAGTTTCACATTATGTGTTCTTCTTCTGCTGAAAGGGATTCATGTTTTTATGCCCTTTTCACCCTCCTAAGAAATCTCTCCATTCTGCATTATTTCAAACTAAATTGCTAGACTTTCTGCCTGTCTTGCCTCACGAAGTAATCTGTTCCTTTGTATTAAATTCTTTGCTTATTGTTGTCCGTTGGTCCCATACCATCCCAGAAACTTAGTCATTCATAAAAAAAATTGCTTCTTGTATCCATATTTACTTACTAGCCTAAGATCAATATTTCACTGTAAGTCATCTCAGACCATTTTGTTTACTTATTCGCTGAGCGTGACTCAGAGAGAGCCCTCTCCTGTTCTGGTAGGGCTAGCTACCAGACTGAGCGTGGTTTGTGGTTACCCTGAAATTTGCCTTCCTTCAGCCTAAGGCAGATTTAGGTGCTAACACCATGTAAAACATATAATACCAAGGTCATGGGACATGTATTCCAAGCTAAATGGTGGGAAAAACATCCTTGTGGGTGTCACTTCTGTTGGAAATAATATTGAGAGGGGGGAGGGGTGAATTAGTATTAGTCAAGTCAATAATATTTTTCTTTTCATACTCAAATTTATATACGCTACTTCAATGAAGGTAAACTGCGTGTACACGCAATTGTGTTTAAGGCAACCATCGTATATCCAACAAACTTATGATTCAATTAATTCATCATATGTTGGTCTTTAATCAATACTTCATTAACCATATAACTAGTAACCATGTGCAGTAATATCATAACAAACCATCACACATAAGAAACACACATGAACACTAAGATTTAAGGTGGAAACTGTTGTACCTCTGAGATAGTAGTAGGTCAGCTACCAATGCTAGAGCATCTAAAATAATTGTTTTGGAGTTTTTGTTTTAGTTTTGGAAGACCAATGAATGAAGACATATGTAGAATTGAAATACTTAATCCTTTGGATAATATTAATATCTCAGCAAAGGGCTGCTATAAATCTTTACACAGTGATATAAATCAAATAGTGGTGATAAGAAGACAAAAAATAATATGATTATCACAGTTTCTAAACTGTAAAACAGAACAATCATAAGTATGAAAACCTTCTAAACTACATTCCAAAGATTCAAGGTAGTATACTTAAGATTACAAAATATGCTGATGATTTATTGATTAGAGGGGATTAGCTAAACATACAATTCATTAATCCATTCTCTTAATAGATGATCACTTGAGGAGCTTATAGGAATAAATTGAGACACAATTATTCCTACCTAGATATCTCTATCAATCATAAGCATATGGAGAAAAACATAATGATTGATAACTGGAAAAACTTGTAGGATAACACAAATTGTGTAAAACCAAATTCAGAATCCTCTACTTTGTATTAAGGATCCAGAAAGATTGAGTACATCAAGTGTCTACAAAAGCTTTCTTCAAAGGTGTAACTAGGTTCAAGGTAGAATGAGTAGTCATGACTTAACAAGCAATGAACAATGAACCTTTTACCTTCAACCCATAAAAACTCGAGAAGAGAGTTATTCATACAATAATGAAACTAAGAAAATATCCTAAAACGGATTGAGATTTATTCTAGCAAAGGAAGATCTTCATGCAAGAAGATAGGGGCAGCTATTGGACTGCTTCTTATTGTCCCTTTTATTCAAGTTGTGTTGGCTTTGTTGTTTGATATTTTTCTCTTTAAGCTGCTTGATTGTTTGTATCCTTTATGCTGGTCGATTCCTTCATTTGATCTTTCTTCTAATACTCTTTAAACTCTGTGAATATCCTTTGACCCTACTGAGTAACCTTTATTGTGTATTTCAGGTTTTTACTGTGTTTTTCAATGGTAAATCATTTTACATTTTATGTTATAGGGTAAGGTGATTTGATATGGTCTTCATATTTGTCCTCAAACTGTATGCAGGCTTTTTCTTTGTAAGCCTAGAATAGGATTTTTTACCTGCAAAACACAGAAATTGTAAGAAAACATAGGTGACAGGGAAGGGCATCAATGGCTTTATTGAGCTCGAAAGGATATTGGAAGGAGTCCAGAGCGTATTGGAAGGTAAAACAATGGTTTTATTGGTCGCAGAGACTTATGGAGGCTTCACTGTGTAAACAGGTGAAACAAAGCCAAAATGGTGTTTTTTGCATTGAAACAGAAAAACAATTTACTTTTTGAAGTATCGCGCAAAGTGAACAGTGGTCATTTTGTCATTATGTGGGAGGTGGTTTTGGTTCTCATTGCATCACTTATGAGGCGTGGGTGGTTTTGGGAGGGGTCACCTAATATAATCTGAGCCTAACACATAGCAAGGGGAGGTTAGTGGAATACCGCTTTTCAGGTGGGTAATGCTTGGACAGAGAGCCAGCCCGAAATTGCTGAGGGTCGTTGGATTTGAATGCACGTGATCAGATGGTGGTGGAGTGAAAGAGCAGGTGTAGGGTCCCAATGATTAATCATGGAGGTATGGCTTTATTATGGGTTAAATACTATGATTAGCGGGGTTTTATGGTTAAATATAGGTTTAGGTTAATTCTTTGTTTAAATCATAAAAAAGATTTAACAAAGAAATCCTTTGCAAAACACAGTATTGCGGATTTGAAATAGTATGAATTTGGGTAGATAAATGACGTCAGGTCCGTGTTCCCATCGCATATCGCAATTGCATTTTGGTGAAAGAAGGCCCATCACAAAGGAATGCAATATGGGCCAAACGTGATGCGGAAAATAAATCATAGATAATAATGTGATCAAGTTCGGGTTCCTATCGCATATCAGAGATCGCAACAGTGGAGGGTTATTGTTTCAATCGGAACTTGTGATGAGGGGCAGATGCGAAATGGCAATGAATTATGGAATAATTTGTGTTGGGTCCAGGTCCATCGTGCATCGCATATCACAATGTGGAGGAGAGTGCGTTCATTTTGAAAAGCCTGTGGCCGCAAATATGCGATGTTTTATTGAGTACATAGTTTTATAATAAAACTAATGGTTTCGAGTTATTTAATAAAGGAAGTTAATAAAGTACGGGAAAGGGAACTTTTAGGGGTTTAATATTATAAGTTAGCATTAATATGAAACATGAGCGGAAAGGGGAAATACACTAAGTATAATGCTTTTTCATGAGTTATTTGCTTTTTATATATACATCAATACTTAGGCTAAACATCTTTTTGTGGGTTTTTTGGGTAAAAGGGGATTTAACATGGGGTTTTCACTTTTCCTAGGCAAAAAGGATTTTAACCTTAGGAAAAGGGGTTTTTTTATGGAAAATGAATGAATATGAACTCTATGAAAGTGGGAAGAGGAAATTAGTAAATATATGGATGAATGGGGATGAGGGAAGTTAATTAATTGATCTTGTAGACCTTCATTTGCTTTGTGTAATTGCATCATGGACATAGAAACATATGGTAAAACATGGTAAAAGTACATTTTTTCCAATGAATTGTCATACTTCTCAACCTTTCTTCTACTTACCCTTTGCTTATCCTATCGTATTTTTCTTCACTTAATGGGTGCGTTTAAGCTAGCAAACCCTTTTCCCTTCTTTTTATTTTAAAAAGAAAACTATCTAATTCTAACCTTATAACATCTAGGGGCTCAGATTAAACTGATGAACACCTTATTATTCTCTACGTAATGACTGATCTGCCAAGATTAAACGGTTTGGCCAGATCTTTATTCTCTAATTATAACATCAAATTTAAAGCATGTAGTAGTCAAGATTAAACTATTTGACTATCATGGGTTGTGGCATTTATGACAAACTACACACAACCATTATTTTGAAGAAAAATAGTAGTGACATTTAGACTTTCTCACTTTCAGAGTTTATTTGTTTTCTTTTCTTTCTAACCTAACATTTTCTTTTTGCCTTTATTTTTTAGGGCATATAACATAACATTTTCTTTGATATGGACATCATCATCAAGATATTTTCAAAAACATTTTATTCAATATTGTTATGCCCATATCCTAACCTAACATTTTTTCAAATATTCTATCTTATCAAAACCAAAAAATTCTACAACATTGGCTCCATATGGGGAATTCTTTCTCCTGTAGAATGCAAAGAACCTGTAGATCCATGTGCCTTCTCCTCGGGCTATGGAGTCCTTTTCGTAAGAAAACTCACACTGACATCCTGAAAAGTAAAAGAAAACCAGAGTATTTACAATGAAAACTATTCCAACTTCTTAGTATTGAATGTAATGTTTGAGAAACCTTCCATTTACAGGATAAGTGGAATATAGCCCCTAAAGATTCTGCAGTGCAAAAGTGTTGTTACCCTTCACATCATCAATTAATAAAGTTCCAAACCATAGATTGTCAAATTTTCCATGATTTCCTTTCTCTTCTCTCTTGGCATCCCATCTTAGAACTAGATCACCTTTCTTAAAGTCCCTTTCCCTAGCTCTTCTGTCAAACAAGACTTTCATCTTCTTTTGATATTTCTTCAATTTGTGTTGAACTTCATCTCTATTTTCATTAAGTTCAATAATCTGATTTATTCTTCTTGAAAAATCATCAGGTTCATCTATTGAATCCTACAGGAATTTTAAAACAAGGAAGGTAGAATTGGTAGGGAAGATTGAATCTTTCCCATAGACTAATTGAAATGGAGATTTTCCAGGTGATCTCTTTGGAGTAATTCTATTTTCCATTACTACATAAATCAAATGTGAATCCCAACTCTTCTTATGATCAGATAGAGTCTTTTTTATTACATTTACCAGACTTTTGTTTGATGACTCTGCAAGGCCATTACCTTGAGGGTAGTATGGAGTTGAATGATGTAACAAAATATGATATTTCTGTCAGTAGTCAATTATTTTTAACACTAGAAAAAGTTGTTGCATTATCAGTGACAATTTGACTTGGGAAACCAAATCTAGATAAGATATCATCCTCAATAAACTTAATTACTACTGAATCAGTAGGATTTCGGACTGGAATTTCTTCCACCCATTTAGTAAAGTATCTGTTGTAGTGAGGATCCATCTATGTTGATTAATTGAAGTGGGGTGAATCTCTCCAACAATATATAATCCCCATTGAGTAAAAGGTACTGAAACTATTGATGGAATGAGTGGAAGAGCCACTAATTTTTGTTTACCAGCAAACATTTGACAAGGAACACAATCTCTAACCTTTTCCCCTACTTGTAAGAACAATGTGGACTAATAAAATCCTCCCCTCAAAATATTGTATGTTGTTGCTCTCTAAGCTTAATGTCCCCCACAAATTCCTATATGAAACTGATCAATGATTCCTTCACTTTCTGATTCTATTAAACATAATTAAAAAATATTCAGTGGATCTTTCCAATATAAATTTGCATTTATAATGCAATACTTGATTGATTTTAACTTAAGGGTTTTACACTGGGTTTTGGAGAATGATGCTGGACAGTCAAAATGGATCAAGAAATTTACAATATCTTGATACCAGCTTGACAACAAGAATTTTTCATCAATGTGTGTAAGACTGATCTGCTCAGAAGGTAGAGGTTCTGTGGATTATCCCCTTTAGGATGAAGGGAAGGTTCTTGTGGATTCTCCCCTTCTGCAAGGACATAATGTTCTTGTGTATTCTTCCCTTGTATTTCTAAAACAAAGTTGATTCCAAGTACTCTGCAGTTGTGTTCAATTAGAAGCTAGGCTAATCCTTGACCTTTTACTAGCTTGGTAGTCTTGACAGTTGAAACTCTAGAATTTGAGTGATCCATCTACCTCCTTTCCCATCAGTGTCTGGTTGGGTTAGGACAATTTTCACAACACTATTAGGGACATAAGCAGTAATAGGTGAATGTAAGACATACATTCTAAATGATTTCAGGGCTTGAATAAGGGCATAGGCTTGCTTCTTAATGATGTCATACTTAAGCTCAGCATCTCTCATAACCTTGTTGAAAAAGGCTATGGGTTGGTCATGGGAATCTTCATTATTCTATAATAGAACAATAGCAAGGGTTGTTTAAGAGGCAAAAGAGAAAATACTAAATGGCTTAGTATAATCAGGGCTTGCTAAGGTGGGAGCTTCAGAGATAGCCCTTTGTATTTTTTCAAATGCATGCCTAGAAGAGGTAGTCCATTTGACTTCATGGTCCTTTTAGAGCATGTCAGTTATCTCTTTTGCAATCTCTCCATAGAAAATTAATCTTACCTAGAAAAGCTTGAATCCCTTCTTGTTTGTAGGTAAGGTCAATGTTTCAATGGCATATACTCATTTGGGGTCAATTAATACTCCCTCCTTTGAAATTATGTGGTCGAACAGTTTTCCTTCTTTAACAACAAACAAGGACTTCTTAGGGTTCATTGATGTTCCAAATTTTCTACACATATCAAAAACCTTCATCAAGTGCTTTAGATGTTTTTGATCAGATTTAAAAAAAACATTTATGTCATCAAGATAAATAACCACAAATTTATTTACCTAACCCATAAAAGCTATGTCCATAGCTCTCTGAAATGTTGCTCTAGCGTTGGTTAATCCAAATGGAATCCTAGCGTACATGAATGTACCCCAGGGTGTAGTAAAGGTTGTCTTCTCTCTGTCTGTTGTATCAACATTCACCTGATTGTAACCTGAAAAACCATCAAGCATAGAAAGTATTTGTGCTCCTGAAACCATTTGAAGTAACTGATCCATTCTAGGCAAAAGGTAATTATATTTTAATGATTCCTTGTTCAAATTTCTAAAATCCACACAAAGTCTTATTTCTCCATTTTTCTTTCTAATAGGAACTAGATTTGCAACCCAATTAGAATATCTAAGTGGGAGGATGATCTAATTATTTATCATTTTCTTAATCTCCCTTTCTACGGTTGGTAGAAGGGTTGGTTTTATCCTTCTAAGTTTTTGCTGATAAGGTTTTGCTTCTAGCTTCAAAGGAATCTTATGCTATATTAACAAAGTATCATAGGTCATTAGATCAACATAAGTCTAAGAAAAAACATCCTAATAACTTTGTAGTAACTTAAGATATTGAGCTTTGATCTCAGGGTCTATAGATGCACATCTTTTATTGTTTTTGATATATTCATCAGTTCCAATGTTAATCTCTTCTATGTCATCTTCTGAAGAAATGGACTGAGGGTTTCGGAACACGTCATTTTGATCAAACAAATTTTCTAAAGGAATGAGTCCTTTCGGAATAAAACTAGCAACTGCACCAAATGTTGCAAAGGAAACGATGTAAGGCATAAATTCTAGAAGAATCCTACCATATAAAACATTCATAGCCGAGGGCAGCCAGAATCTTAGAATCCACTAGTGGTCTCTCCCGCATAGAAATGAACATGAGTCTTCTGAAAGAACACGCAAGAACTTTCCCTGTAGTAAATATTGTTGGTTTCCTTAGAGGGTCCATCTACCCAAAATAATATTTCACGTTCAACACTCAAAATCCCTATAAGATAAATTCTTTTTTGGAGAAACCATTGAGAAACCCTTAAGCCATCAAGAAATTGTTTAGCAACAAGAAACTCTAACTATTAATTTTTTCTTAACTATTAATTATTAATTTGACAGCCTAAAAATATTCACTCATCTAACATTCCATCCAATGGTGTAGAATAGTAGACAGTGGTAGTTGGAGGAGCTATTTTCAAAGAGGAATTCCTTACCGTGTAACAATCTAAGGTGTTAAATGATCATAGTAAGGGAAAATAGTTGGAATGTGGTGCAATAATTTATAATGATTATCATGGTGCTTGACACACAAATGTTCATTTTTATAGCGATTACCATAGTGTTTGACAGATAGATAATTTGTTTTATAATGGTTTGAACCTTTTCTTTCTTTGCTTCTCCTTTGTAATTGGAATGCATTTAAATAAGTTGCAGCATAATTATGGTAACTTTCAGTCGAGTTAGTGACCTTTGGTTTGAACGATACATTGTTATGTTTTATATGCTTCTTCATTTCTACATCTCGATTCTTGGTTTGTTCCACATTTATAAGTCTTAGGCGAACTTTGATTCAATTGTTTGTTGTCTTAAATTTGAAAAAATTGAGTTGAAAAATGGATGCTTCCGCCTACTTACTATCTGTATATAGATGTGGATGTTTGTGCCTTCTTGTATGCGAGAATATTTTTTTGTTCCAACTATTACGATTCTCACCGAATTTTTTTGTTCCAACCAACCCTATAGGGTTGAGGATGCCTAAATTCAACGTGGTTATATGATTAGTCTGGTGGTTTTTTGTGGCCATTCAGTTTGATCCTTGTTGAACATGATAATCTGTAAAGACTAAAGAAGCTGTGGCTTACTCAACAAAATAATTATCTGGATTTTTACAGATTATGTGGCATTATAGGTCTATAAACATTTTATAGCCTTACAAGTTTCAAAATAATTTATGGTTGGTATTTCTAACAATATATTGACAAGTTATATATTGATTTGAGAATAACAAAAATGTAAAATATTCCTGAAAATTTCTAATGTTGGGGTTTTCAATCAAAATTAGTATCTTATTCTCCCTTGTGCATCACTTAATATCACATTTACCTATTTACTCTTGTCATGAAAACCAGGTTGTAAGATAAATAACTGTAGAGACCGAAAGGTTCTTCGTGATGCTTTGAGTCATTCCATCTTAAACCTAAGAAATTAAACCCTCTTTTATCTCTCTCATCCTTTTTAATTTTATTTTAAATAATAAATTTACAAAATTTCAAAAACTTATAATAAACCCATAAAATTTCAAAATAGTCAAACTTTTTAAATAAATTGTATGTTTTTATAAATTAATATAAATATTTATTTTAGTTTTTTTTTTTTACACTATCAATAACATATTATAGTTATCTTTCTAGATTTAAAGATATCTTAAAATTTATTACCTCAAAATTATTCCTACCTAACAACCTTCTAACCATTGAATGCTTGGTGAAATTGGCAGAAAGTTAAGTGCTAAAAATCCTCGGCATATGGCTGAAGGTGATGGAATTGAAAGTGATGAAACTTGCAAAATCACCTACAAGGTAGCATATCCCTGGCATGGAATGCAAAATTGTTAGTGAAGATTGTCTTTAATCAAACATAGTATCTTATTCTCCCTTGTGCATGGCTTAATATTACATTTACCTATGTGCTTTTTGCATGGGGTTTTTTTATCAAACTTAATATCTTATTCTCCCTTGTGCATGGCTTAATATTACATTTACCTATGTGCTTTTTGCATGGGGTTTTTTTATCAAACTTAATATCTTATTCTCCCTTGTGCATGGCTTAATATTACATTTACCTATGTACTCTTGGCATGAAAACCAAGTTGTAAGATAAATAACTATAGAGACGAAAAGGTTTCTTGTGATGCCTCTAATATCATTCCATTTAAACTAAGAATTAGCCTTTTTTATCTCTCGTATCCTTTTAATGTTATTTTAGTAATAAAATTTAAAAAATTTCAAACTTGTAATAAACCTTATAAAATTTCAAAATAATTATTTTTTTAAATAAAATGGTATGCTTTTATAAAATTAATATAAATATTTCATTTTAGTTTAGTTTTTTTTACACTATCATTAACCTATTATAGTTATCTTTCTAGTTTTAAAAATATCTTAAAGTTCATTATCTCAAAAATACTCATACCTAACAACCTAGTAACCATTCAAATGTTTGGTGAAAAGGGCATAAATTTAAGCGCTAAAGTCCTCGACATGTGGCTAAAGATGATGAAACTGAAAGTGATGAACCTTGCGAAATCACCTGCAAGGTAGCTTATCCCTAGCATGGAATGCAAAATTGTGAGTGAAGATAAGGACTATTGGGGAAAGTTTGCAAAAACACAAGGACTATTGGGGAAAGTTTGCGAAAACACCACTAACCCAATTGATCACCAATATCAAATGGAAAACTCTAAATCTAAATAAGGATTCCTAATATAAAACGGAAAATTCTCGATCTAAATAAGGATTCCTAGCTCAAGCAAAGATGGTGGCCTACAAAATTGTTGAAAACAAATATGTTGTTTTGCTTTTGAAAATAAAGAATCAAGACAATAAAAGTGGCCTAATGGGTATGTATTTTTATTTTATCTTTTTAGTAATAAATTAATAGGTAATTTTAAAATATGTATGTTGTCATTAATGTCTTTGTGAAATAAAGTCATATATACTTGTATATAATGAAATATGTCACTTTGAAAATATAATTCCTACTTGTCTTCTTACTTATATTTTTAAGTAAATAATAAGAGTTGTTTAAATATAGATGCTTCCTAGATTAGCATGTTTTTGAGGATTTTTCTCAACCAAGTGATTGTGTTTCCAACATAGTCTATATTGGAACAATGTTTCATGCATGTAGCTTTGTTTTATCAATGATCATGTGCGCTTATATAATTTCTTGTGTATATCTATTACACATATGTTTACAATATAAGAACATATTGCATGGTTTTTATACTCTAAGATAAAGATAAGTTGGGCACTTACTACTTCAAATATGGGATCATTTGACATGCTACGACAAAACTTATGTCTATCCTAATTCACACCATTCAGTGCCAAACAATGCCCCATGAACCAAAAGGATGAAACTCTCGTACTTACCCATAGGTCATTTATATGCTATATAAAAAAATCTATGGAGAGAGAGAGTAATTAGATTAAAGAGCTTTTTAGTTTTTTTAATAAAAATAATAAAAGTGACATAACTTCTTTTTGTTTAATTTTGAGAGCTTTCTTGTACTTGGTAATAGATCCCAATTTTTCTAAAAAAGGATCTATTTAGTGGTAGGAAATGAAAATCTGAAATGGACAATTACCATGACTCTTATGAATTCCATAAATTCTTAATTGAATCTAAATATATTATTCAACAATCATGAATTTATTCAATTCATGTATCTTATATATTGTTATTGCTTGAAATATTAAAATCCTCCCATATCTTTACTTAAAAATAAAAGCAGGTTCAAATTTGTTTTATTACTTGAAAAATATTTTTCAAGTCAAAATGATCACATTAAAATTTGAGATCAATTATTTCTCTTCAATATTTTTCCTAAATCATTAATTATTTTCCCAAAATAAAACATTATTCAATATAATTATTCTTCAATGTAATTGTTCTTAATGTATGTATCTATGATTTTATTTAATTTTATTAAAATCCTTCCGATTCTTTTAAATGTTATGGGCCAACTTAAATTCACTATCGTTAGATTCAATATTTATGTCTTCGAAATTCAAATTTAAAATTTCGATATAAGAATATTTTTATGAGATAAAAAAATAAATTATATCACATGTGAAATGATTCATAGATATTAAAAAAAAAAAAATCTAACATGCCAAACTTAAGCCTTTTCCTACATTTCACAGGCGTAACCAATTATGTTAAAATAGATCCAATGACAAATTCGATTACGATTTGTTTTGATATGCTATTGGATTTGAGAATTTCAATTGTGAATATGAGGAAATTTGCTTGTGTAGCTTTTCAACACTTAAAAGTCAAATTGCATTGAAACTCGATGATTAAGGATTCATGGAAACTCTAATGAGGAGTTTGTCCAATATAGGCCTCAAAATCGATTTTCTTATTCTAGACAACCTTAAAGACATGCAAATTAAGTATTAGAATGCACTATGCTTCTTTCTTTTCTTACTAAGACAACCTTAACGACGTGCAAGTATTAGAATGCAGTTTACTTTTTATATTTACAAGGGAAGCACAACCTATATTTTGAGAATTTATGAACTAAAGTTGGTATTTAAAATTTATATAGAAAGTTTTTATTTCAACCTAGAAAATAGCAAGTCACAGAACAAATTGGAAACATATTTGCATGAAAAATGACCGTAAACATTCTTATTTTACTACTATATTTCGAAATTAAACATCATATTCTTCGAAATTGGGCATTCATTATTTCTGTAAAGTTGTATATTCTAAGTTGGGCATTGATTATTTCTATAATGTTATATCTATAATTTTACATTGTATATGTCATATAACACATTCAATAGAATTTGTTTATCGAGTTGTTTGAGCCGAAATGTAAGTTTTCAATGATTAATGTTTGGTAAAGTTGGTTAAAACTGAACATAGACTTAGAATTCAAATTAAAGGGAAGGAAAACCTACAACATATTTTTTTTTTTCACTTGAAAAGTCCTTGCATAAATAAAAAATTCAAAGGATTTAAAATATAAGGACGAAAACCTATAGGATTTCAAGTTTTATACATAGGTTCTAGAACCAAAATATGCCACCACTTTTCAAGAATCCAAACTATGTTATCTTGTTTTTCAACTTAAACTGTGTTTTCAACATTATTTTAGAAAATTCATAGTAGAATTAAATGAAGGCAGTTTTGATAATAAACCACAAGTTTTAAAACAAAAATATCAGATAAACTTTGAAAATCTAAATGAAACCCTTAATAACATCGACAAAACGAGTGACAAGTAAATATCATTTAGACAGAAGCCTTGGCACAATCTTTGACACAAGAGGATGGGGATCCACAGAAAATCTACACAGCACCTTAAATTTCAGAAAGAAAAAAACACTTTGTATTCTCGTGCCAATCAAGATTTTAATTCTTTAAAAATAATAATAATGTAGTCTGTCTTTTTCTCTAACAAGTATTCGATTTAGACATCCAAATTTAAGAAAACAATACATGTAACAAGAATAATGATAACTTCGATGAAGTGTCACACCTTCACAAATTACCTGTACTTGATCCAGAATTTGAGCCAGAAGTGGAGACTGGCCACAACATTCTAAATATGTCTTTCTCAGCCAACCCTACCCTGGTCGCCATGGATGTTTGGATGTAAGAAAGAGCATAAATTTGACCTCACTGAATCAATCGGATTTAGTTTCATCGGATATCAAAAACTCACATTAGTTTACAAGTGCGGAAGATCATGTGGTGAAAAGACAAGTTAAGTCAAACTCATGCAGATCTATTTTGCAGCAGAAACCAGTAATGAGCTTCCCCGTAAAAAAGTACATCTTTCCACTAGAGTGTGTCAAGCGTAGGCAGAGAGAGTCTAGAGAAAATGCTGCAGGTATGATAGATGAGTAAATACGAGGCAATTTGTTATAGATGAAAAATTGATAGCATGAGATGCAGGTTGTTATAGATTAACAAAAAACATTACGGATGAATGGTTGAACACGCGGTTAACCTGCTTTTTTTTCTATATAATACTACCTAAGCACCCACGGGGGATTTGAACTGGTGACCTGTCACAAGGAGTGCCTTAACAGTACACCCATTCACCATCAATCCAAAACCCCATGGGCAGGTTAACTTGCTTAAACGAAGGAATCAATTTGAAATTGAATCAGTGGATCCAAGGGTGGAAAATGTTTGAATTGTCTAACCATTGATCCTATGGTGCATATTTTGCAAAGTGACATGGGAGGGGAGTTCTTCCTAGAGGGAACGCCTTATGACGTAATTATTAGATAATTGAATAATGTCAATATTAGCAATTTGGGTTTTAAAATCTAAAGTATCATTTCCATCTGCATTTTAGTTTATTTCAGTTCTATCTTCATTAATTTGTAGAAATGAAAAATCATCTATTACCTACATAAATGATATCAAATGTTCATCATCTTCAAATATTTCCCAATGTTTCAGATTATCTAGGATAGATGGCCTATATTTGACTTGTATCTCATAGAGTACATCAGTATGATCAAGAATTTTAAAAGAGCTAGCAGAAATAGCTAAGGCATCTGCATGAATATTCTGATCTCTGGGAATATGAGTCAAATTAAAAGCATCAAAGAAGTTTTCAACTGAATCTCATAATTCATTTTCGTAGGACCTAAGCCTAGTGTGCTTGGTTTGGCAAACATTTATACTTTCTTAACAATAATCTCTGAATCAGTAAAGACACTTAAGTTTTGAACTTTTAAGCTTTTGGCTAATTGCAATCCTAAAAGGAAAGCTTCATATTCAGCCACATTATTTGTAACTTCGAAGTCTAATTTACTTGATTGGGTTATATTTTTTCTTTTAGGTGAAATTAAAACTACTCCAGCTCCTACCCCATCTTTCGTGCAAGAGCCATCAAAGAACAGTTTCCAAATATCAATTTGGTTTCATTCAGAACTCTCAACTACCTCTTCAATTTTGACTTGAGTTTTATGTTGGTTTGAAGTGAGTTGAAAACAACCAAAGCCTTGATATATTGCATAAATTGGATGGTTCTTTGGCTGGTGAGTCTTACAAACATTATGTACAAATCTTACCTCTCTATATAATCTTAATTGTTCTCCTCCATAAATTGGAATAGTATCATATGACATATCCATCTGTAGAGTTCCCCCTAATTTGGCACATCAAGACCTAGAAAGGAGCATTCCAAACCTGGGAGGGATTTCTGTGACAAAAATATCAAGTACTACACTTTTCATTGGAATTTGGGCAAGGGTAACCACTAGATCCTTGATCAATCCCAAACAGGGCACCCTTTTATAATCAAAGGTGTATAGGTCATGGTAGGATCTAGTTATATCGAGTTTCAAATGGTCCATGATAGATTTTGGCATAAGGTTGTGTGATGCTCCTGAATCAAGCATACAATTATACAACATGGAATCATTTGTTTTAAGAGTTACATAGAAAGGAGGCACTATCTCACCTATCATGTTTGAACTAGGGCCAAAAACTACTACTGGTTTTTCATCTTGCAAACTTATGACATCACCTTCAACATCAACCGAGGTATTTTGTATTCATTTTGTGACTTGGATTTTGTAACCAAGGTTTTTATAAAGTTCTAACAGTGGAATTGGGATCTTAACCCACTCTAATTCTTTTTCAACATTAAATGCAGTCAAAATGTTTTTACCAGATTCGATAGTATCAACTAACTGATCTAAGGGCTGAATAAGAGTTGTTTGAGCTTCAGTACTTTGGAGGTCTCCCAGGACCAAGGCTAGGCCTAAGATCATATCTCTTGTTTAACTCTGCAATTAAAAATTTAGAGAAAGCATGATATTTAGAGACTTGTGAAGCTTCCTAATCTTCTTGAACCTGATTTTGTTGTGAGAGAGGAATGATGGCTATTTGATTGGAAGAAGAATCCATACTATTAATATCTTTAGTAATTTTCATAGTATTATCATCAGGTTGTTGGTCATCTATCAATAGAGGAGTAGGAACCTGTTGATCATTGTTAGGTATCTGAAGAATTTGTAGTGGTGGATTTCTTTTATACTGACCTTGATTTTGGTTTTAGGGTCTAGCAATTGTTTCTTGTATTGTCCTAGGTTGGGTCTCAAACTTTGAAATCCTATTTGATAGGTTTCTAAGAAGAGATGTTATTTCATCTATTTTTGAGTCTTTTGATTTAGACTTAGAGGAACTAGAGGCTTCTTGAACACATTTGAGTTTTCTTAGGGCCTTTTTTCCTTAAGTTTTAAAGAAGTTGAGGTTGCCCTATTTGCTTCTACTTCTATAGCGTTTGTTTTCACATCCTTAAGAGTTCATGAAGTTCTCTCTTGTAGCATAACAACAAATTCATCATCAAAATATTTATAAAATATAGACTTATTTGTTGCTACAGGGGGCTTACAATCAGCGGGAATTTTGTGATAGAGTTTATCAAATCTTTTGATAAAATCTGATACTGGTTCACCAAAATTCCTTTTAAGCTCTTCAAATTCTATGAGGAAGTAAAGAGCATCCTTTTTCACACCCAATTGATTTTTAAATATGGTTGTAAGCTCTTGCCAATTTCTAATGGAAGCTACTAGTAACTACCTAAAACAAATCCTCACATTTCCTTCAAGTGACTGTACAAACAATCTCATATAAATGTTTTCTTGTTCAATATTCATGTTGTCTGTAAAGTCTAGGAAAGCTTGAAAATGGTCCTCAGCTAAGGGACCAATTTCTCCAATGTACTTCGAAAGGTATTTTAAGTATCTAGCTGGGAATTCATCAAGGTTATTAGGTAAGACTAAGGCAACATATCTAGCCTATACAATAGGTCGGAAAGCCATGGCAGTAGGTGGTGTATGAGGTGATTTATGTGTATGAGGTTGTCCAGGTTGAGTATGTGGTGTTTGTGTGGATGTAGAGGATGAGGAATAAGTAGAGGAAGAAGATGGTGATTTAGGGTTTGATGAACTAGTTGGAGGTGAAGGAGGAGGAGTGTTGGGTTGTGTTATATTCTTTCCATGACTAGCCCACGTAGTTAACTGGGGTTTAGGGGGGGGCGAAGCCCCCCCTTCATTGCACTGATTGCATAGTGCGGGGGTCATAGGGGGTTTGAGGGGTGCAAGTAACCCCACTCTATGGGGTTCGAGGCAGTGCCCCAGAAAATTTTTCTTTTGGAAACTATGTTAGATTGGGCAGACCCACCTATGGTTTTGTGCATGATTTTCACACATGTTTTTTGGACGCAATGGTTTTTCAGTCCATGGTTTTGGATGTGATGGGTTTTGGTCCATGGTATTGGATGCTTCGGCATGTATAAATATGTATTATAACATTGAAAGGAAAATAAGGAAAAATCAAGATGGTAGTCCCAGTTTTGGGATCTAGGGGAAAATCTCTATGTATATGTGTGTTATGTGTTATGCTCTCGCATTGTTTATTTTCTGTGTTTTAGAATTCATATGCAAGTAATTTCTGTATGGGGTTAAAACCTACATTTGGTATCAGAGTTGTTTTGGCTTCAAGAGGATGCCTTTGTTACTAAGGGGTTTCACTCGGGCCTATGGTAAACCCTGTTCAGTGGGAGATCTGCAAGATTGATTCTGGTGGTGAAAGAAGATGACAATCAGTGGAAAGATAGAGATCGAGAAATTTAATGCTCAGAGTTTTTAGTTGTGGAAACTCAAGATGGAGGATATGTTGGTGTATAAAGATTAGTGGATTGTGGGAGATCCAGGTACTAAACCAACGGTAGTGTTCGATGAAGAATGGAAGAAGGTGGATCGGAAGGAAAATAGCATAATATGATTGTGTGTCTCAGATTCAGTATTGTTGAATTTATCAGGGGAAGCTACAACGAAGGCTTTGTGGAACAAGTAGGGACTTTGTACCAATATAAGTCTCTGGTGAATAAATTGTTCCTATGGAAAAAGTTGTATAGCCTGAGGATGAAAGATGGAGACTTGGTGATAGAGAATCTGAATGCATTTAATACTGTGGTAAGTTAGTTAGCATCTGTTGATATTAAAATTTCAGATGAAGATAACTTAATCAGTTTGTTGTGTTCTCTTCCATATTCGTGGGATAGTTTGGTTATTGCAATAGGAAGCAATGCAATTGCCTTGTAGTTTGATGAAATAGCCTCATCCCTGCTGACAGATCAGATGAGACGAAAAAATATGGAGTGCCAGAATGGTGATGCCTTGTCTTTACGGGGATAGTCCTAGAACAGAAACAAAAATAAGTCATCAAGTGGGAGATCTAAATCTAGAGGGAGATCTAAATCTCTAAGAAAACCTATAAATATGGTATGCTGAAAATGCAAAAAGGAAGGGCACTACAAAAGGAATTGTAAATATAAAGCTCCTGATAAAGGAAAGGGATCTGATGATTCTCCTTCTGCAGAGGTGAAAACCATCTCAGATGAAGGTGGGGACATGTACTAGGTTTCTTCAAGTACACATGTAGATCATGAGGCATGGTTGATTAACTCAAGTGCATCCTTTCACTTCACTCTCCATAGAGAGTGGTTCCACAAGTATGAGAAATATGATGGTGGCAATGTATTCTTAGGGGATGATAGGAAGGCTAGAATCATTGGTCGTGGAAAAGTAAAGTTGAAGTTGCAAGGTGGAAGGGTTAGAACACTTCTGAGTGTTCTACATATTCCTGCATTGGCCAGAAATCTAATTTTTGTACACAAGTTGGATGATGCAGGTGTAAAAATAGTGTTCGAGAAGGATACCTGCAAGATCGTTTGGGGAGAACTGGTATTGATGCGAGGAGTTCAGATTGGAAAGTTATACAAGCTGCAAGGTGGCACGGTTGCTGATGGGTGCAACAGTTCTGTAGTTCCTAAGAGTGGAGCAGAAAATCTAGTGGTCTCTGGAGAGAAGACCATGTTGTGGCATCAAAGGCTTGTACATATTGGAGAGAAGGGCCTTCAAATACTTCATGGTAAAGGTATGGTAGAAGGTATGAGTAATAGCTCTTTGGATTTTGATTTATGTGAAAATTGTGTATATGGGAAGCAGAATTAGGTGGGTTTCCCCTCTGGTGGTAAGAGGGTGAAACATAGATTAGAGCTTGTGCATAATGATGTGTTTGGACCTGTGAAGGTTCCATCACTAGGTAAGTTTGTGTACTGTGTATCATTTATAGATGACTTATCAAGTAATATATGGATATATTTCCTTAAGAAGAAATATGAAGTCTTTGATAAGTTTAAAGAATTCAAGGCTTTAGTGGAAAACCAGACAAAGAAGAAGATAAAGGTGCTGAGGACAGATAACGATGGAGAGTTTTGCAGTAAGGAATTTGAAGAATTCTGTAAGAATACTACTCCATATACACCTCAGCAAAAATGGAGTTGCAAAAATAATGAACAAGACGTTGATGGAAAGGGAAAGAAGCAAGCTTAATGGTGCTGGGTTAGGATAGGAATTTTGGGCAGAGACGGTGGAGACAACATGTCACCTGGTCAACAGATCACCTTCGTCAATAGTGGAGGATAAAACTTCATAATAGGTATGGATTGGTAAGAAACCCTCTCTTTCACATCTGAGGGTATTTAGATGTGATGCATATGTACATGTTCCAAAGGAGAAATGAACCAAGTTGGATAGTAAATATGAAAAGTGCATATTTATTG
>APFE030139463.1:11405-52401 GCA_000404065.3 Pinus taeda
CCTGCGGCGCCTCCTGTGGCGTCTCCTGCAGTGCCTCCTGCGGTGCCTCCTGCGGCGTCTCCTGCGGTGCCTCCTGTGGCGCCTCCTGTGGCGCCTCCTTGGCGCCTCTTATGGCGCCTCCTGTGACGCCTCCTGCGGCGCCTCCTGCGGCGTCTTCTGCGGCGTCTCCTGCGGCGTCTCCTGCGGCGCCTTCTACGGCGTCTCCTGTGGCGCCTCCTACGGCGTCTCCTGTGGTGCCTCCTGCGGCGCCTCCTGCGGCGTCTCCTACGGCGCCTCTTGAGGCGCCTCCTGCGGCGCCTCCGCACTTCCGCAGCTGCAGCACTCGAGAGATCACCCTTCACAGATTCGCTTTCCACTTCACTTTCATATAGATCGAGCTTTTGAAACAATAACTCAATATTTCAGATCTTAAGATATTCAACCCAAAAGCATGCATAAGCCAAATGATCTCCTTTGCTTTATATAGGCAAACACTTCCTCAAATCATGGACCAATACCATGGGCCAAAACCATAACAAACCAATACCATCAACTCAATACTAGAGATCAACATGTCTGTCGAGATGCCATGGTCCAAAAACCATAGGTTCAAATTCCAAGGACTAACTACCATGGACCAAAGGTAAGTTTTCCCACATGAAATAAACTTTTCTCTGCATACAATTCCGTGAACTTTTCTCCACATGAAATAAACTTTTATAAACTTTTCTCTGCATAAAATTCCGTGAACTTTTCTCCTGCGTACTTCTTAATTCTCATCATATTGAGAGCCCTGCCATGGGTGTTGCCATCAAGTACAACATCTGTAACATATAACCATACCAGAAACATAATGCCAACATTAGGCCTTCCCATGAGGTGTATAAATACCACCAGAAATCATTTGATTTAGTTAGGCCACAGGCTCCTATAGGTGGTATTTCAGTGAAACCCATAAACCCCACCCGAGAAATAGGAAATATTTTTATTTTTTTCATATTTTAAATTATCTACGCGGAGTCTATATTATGGTACCTGCATGTGTATGCACTTTTGAAAGGGCGGAGTCGCATATGGAATTGAAAATATTGTTTTTTAATAAGTGATCAAGTCTGAATGGGAAAGGGTTGCCCAAGGCCATATCAGAGCATCATAACTACTGAAGTGTTGAATGATTCTATAACAGATGCCCCCTAATATATGAGGTCAGAAGGGGTACATGATGGCCGAAATGTATTAAGTACAAAGAGAGATCATTTGAGGACTTGAGATGAGATCACCAGATTCCAGTCCACTGAATACTTGTAGAAGGAATCAAAAAGAAGACTCATGTCTGAGGCCAGCATACCCATGATCAGAGATAATAAAGCATGGTTAAGTACAAAGCATATCCATCATGTATACATAATTGTATGAGGAAGACTGGAGAATATAGAGTGGATCATCTAATCATAGCCACAAAGGAACACAACAGAGCTATGTCTCAATATCACTTATTGATGCACAACTGATTGTCATCATAGTACCATGTCATATAGGTGGAATAGTGGTACTGCATAAAACTCGGGTGTCAACATATAGAATGTTGTTGAGATGAAATGCAACATATAAGGGTGGTTGGTAGTAGTGGCAGAAAACTAGAGCTAACAAGTGAACCAAAATGCTGACACAACCTGAGGTCTTCACTGATCGTAGATGGTACATTTCTACATTATGGGAATAAATGAGCTGAAGTCGACCATGTGAGAAATCGTTTGATTACCGGCCATTGATGTATACCATTAATAAATGCGAGACAACTCACTAGTAATGATGATGAGAGTCAAGGTACCCCAATACAATTTAACAGTGAGAGTAAATGTGTTGAAGTCGAACACTTAAGAGAATCTATCAATCAGGAGACATTGTTGTATTCTCATTGTTGATAGTGAAGGATTCGATCACTGATGACTGCAAAACCTAAGGTACTGAAAAAAAATAAAAATAAAAAAAATAAAAATAAAATAAAAATAAAATAAAATTAAAATTAAAATAAAATTAAAATAAAATAAAATTAAAATAAAATTAAAATAAAAATAAAATTAAAAATTAAAAAATAAAATTAAAATAAAATAAAATAAAATAAATAAAAAAAAAAAAAAAAAAAAAATAAAAATAAAAAAATAAATAAATAAAAATAAAAATAAAAAATAAATAAAATAAAATAAATAAATAAATAAATAAATAATAAATAATAAAATAAAAAAAATAAAATAAAATATATAATAATAAAAAAAAAAAAATAAAAAAAATAAAAAAAAATAGGACTCTAGATCTTCTTCCGAGAGAAATGAGTTGGAGTCGATGGGAAAAGATCTGTTGGAAGGAAGGCATTAAGGCATCCCACATCAACCAACATGAGTGTAACCCACAGGCCAACAATTTGGAAGAAATCAAAGGAAAAGAGATGAAATAACCATTTTGAAGTACGTTTCTGACGTACACAGCGTACGACGGAAACCCTCTAAACCAACCAATAATGAAAGTTGACACAGAGGCGAGGAATCCACCAATAGGGTCAAATGGAAACCAAGGCACTATACAAATCCCAATGTGTGATAATGTAAGTTGACATCAAACACATGGGAAACAACTCAGTCAAAGGCCCATGATATTGGTCGATGTTGAGCACAAGTTCACCTATCAATAATGTAAATACAAAATGAGGCCCAGGATGGCTCGTTGGATAGATAAAATCATGGAGAATATTTATGAAGTGGTTGCATGACCATATTCGATCATTAAATGAGTCTAAAATTCAGCAAAAAATCAAACTCCAAATTTGTAAACAAAATTAATTTTCTGAGTTTAATTTTTTTCATTTTCATTTGCTCATAGACTATGTTCAATGCATATCCATTTTCCTATGTTCTATTCGACTAATAATATCTTTACAAGGATCAATGGAAAGCTCAGATTTTCTTTTATTAATTTATTCAATTGAAATTTAATTGGAGATGTTTATTTTCCAGATTTGGTATTTTTTATTTAATTTGTATTTTAATTGAAATTTGATTTCTTTTGGCAAGAGAACAATTGAAGAGATGAGGAAGAGAATATTTCAATCAATGTAATTGCTCCAGCAATAGAACAAAAATAAGTTTGACCAATGAAAATTGTTGGAGTAGATTTGTTCTTCAACGCCTCTCCTATTTCGAATTCATTTTTGTAATTATAAATAGTAGTTTGTAGAATGGGACAGGGGTTTCTCTTCTTTGAAATTTTGTAATTCTTATAGCACTATTTTAATAGGGGTTTGGAGCTATAGGTGAGAGGAGAGTAAAATCTCAGATATGGGGGATAATTTTGGGATTTTTCTTTTACATTTTGGATTGTGTTCGGGGAGCCGAGTTTTCACTACTGCAACTCGATTTTTGTAGCAGAGTTCAAACATTGTAAAAGGACTGTTGGAGATCATAGCCAGAGAAACAGGTTCAATAAACTAGTATTTAAAATACTATTGTTTTTTATACTTATTTCATTTTATAATGGCATAAATGTGTCATTTGCATTCATATTTGTGCACTATTGTTGATGTGAGAAATTTGCCTCAAAAATATGATGTTATTTATCTCTGATCTTGTGTGTTGAACTTTGATTTTCTGAGTAACTATTTACTCAAAAATCAGCCTTTTAATTCTAATCTAACAAACACAAATATTTTGCAAACTATTTCCTTATATTATTGTTTAATCCTTTGAGTAATTGATTTAATAATCATCATTATTTTATGAACTCCTTCCTAAATGTCGTTGATTAAGTATTCACCATTAATAAATCTCTAAACAGGATATATTTTGGAATTAATAATAATATTTAACTAAACTATTTCATTAGCCAAATATTCACCTAAAACTAGGCATGTTAAAATCTCAATCATTTAATTACTTTGTTCTCAGTTGGGTTAAATCTACATCTTCCTAATCGAGATAGGCATAGGATTTCTTTCCTTTTGCTTGTATTCTAGGATTATTTTGCATTTAGATTAATCATTACATTCTAGAAGTCCTCTTATCAACGAGGAAAATTTTAGTTGTGGCTTGGTTGAGCCCTAGATCAGCTTAAGGATCACTTTCTTTCTTGATCGACAAGAAAAATTGATTTGGTGTCTCTTCTCTATTGGTAAGTGAAAGTCATACTTAAGCTAGTAGATATAGAGGGAAGATAATTGGACCTAGTTTAACCAGTTGGAGCCACCATTCCAAACGGAAAAGGAGCTGCTTTAAGTTCCCGACCAGGTGGTCTCCCTTATAATGTTGAGGCAGACATTTCAAGCCTACAAGAAACCCACATATTTTGTTGATTTTTATAACATCGAGAGGTCTTCCCGCATGTCAAAAGGGCCTCCTAAGTTGGCCAAAGAAATTCATAAATAATTAAATTTGAAAAATTATTAATTATGGGCTTCATGTAGGCGCCAAGTAATAGGTTGACCCTACAAGATGAAGAGATGTGACTTTTGGTCAAGTCACTCCACTTTGACCAATATAAATACATAAGAGTGTCCTCCACCTTGACCAATTTGATTACAACAAAACATCATTTAATCTGATCCAGACGTGTGAAGGAAGGAGAAGAATCACTGAAGTTTGACCAAGTTCTGAACCTAACATTGATCATCGTTGACTTGCTCTCTTGACTGAATCCAATCAGCTCTATTTGACCGAGATTTTGGATTGAATTTGACCTTATAAAGGAGGATGTTTTGACTGTAGGTATCTCAAACTTCAACCATAGATTTTAATCACAGTCAACCACGGTTGACCATAGTCGACCATAGACTTTTGACCAAAGGACTGCGTTGACCTCAGTTTTAATTTCATATTGTTGACCAATGTTGACCAACATTAAATTCTCTAATATTTGGAGGTTTGACTGGATTTTACTAGCTGGTATTTGACCAGGTTTGACTGGTATCTTGGACTTGAATTTGTGACATAAATTTCTAGAATTTCTCTTGGATTTGTAAATATTATTGAAGAACAATTTCTCCTTAGAAGAAGAGTTGGTGAGTTTTTCCCAAGGTTGGGTTTTCGTAGGGTAATTTTGTTGTCTCTATTGTGCTTGGTGGTCTCTTTATGACCCTACTATTTCCATTACATTATTGTTGATTTTTTCTGTGTAATTGCTTAATGATATACATGACATAAGATAAATAAAGTGGAAATCATTGGAAAGTAATTATCATATCAAAATATCAATTTCTACCTTATATTATTATAGAAAACTCAACATGGTAATGGAGCCTTGTTGAAATAGCATCAACTAAAGTCAGCCTTAGAGACAAATTTTCAAGCAGCTTAATTGGGAAGTCATACTTAGAGAAAAGATCAACAACTTAATTGGTTTTTGGGTCTCTTGTCTAAAATGGCACCAAATCTTAGAGTTGAAGACAGGTTGGATGATGCCCTCAATTTCATATCTTCGAATGCCAAAATACTATTCATTTTGGAAGAGAATGAACTTCAATAATATGTGGAAAAAGTCATTCTAGAACCAGAGGGAGCTGAAAAGAAAGATGAATATAAGAATAATGAAGCTAATGCAAAAAAAATCTCAATAGATTCCATCAAAGATCACTTGATTCCTCTTGTAGTTGGATTTAAGACTATCAAGGCTATATATGATGATCTAGTGAAATTATATGCAAGTAAGAATACCAACATAAATTTGGCTTTGAAAATCATCTTTGTAATATCACAATGACTAAATTAGAATTTGTTGTCTCATATCTCATGAATATATCACAAGTAAAAGACGAGCTTATAGCCATTGGAGACAACATTGAAGATCCATAATTTGTTTCAATTACTCTCAATGGATTTCCATCCTCGTGGGAACCATTTATTCAAGGAATTTGTGCACGATCAAAACTACCCACATTTGATGAGTTATGGACTAATTGTGTTCAAGAAGAATCAAGATTATCATCCAAAAATAACTCACAAAATTCATAGAATAAAGAGACACAATCCCTCACAAATCATACTATAAAAGGAAAGGAAAGAAGGAAATTTGAAAATGTTGACAAAAAAGACACCGGAAATTCCAATAGGAAGACTTCAAGTAGAAGACCTTCTCACACTCAAGATAAGAACAAGAAGTACATGTTAAAAATGAGGTGTTTCACTTGTCAAAATTTTAGACATTATGCATCCAGTTTCCCTGAAAGAAAAAGAAAGGAAAGGGAGCACACATCAACAGCCAATGTTGAAAATGATGATGATGAGCTACCACCTCAGAAAAAAGTCAAAAGAAAATTTCCTTTAGATATGTCAAGAAATTGACAAATCCTCTCTATTTTATTAGAGAAGAGATTTTTTTATCATATTTAGTTAGCTTCTTATGTTCTTCAGTTTTGAATGGCCTTGATTCTATTATGAATCTTTTTCTCATGACCCCCTAAGTGAGGTTCATGAATAGTCAAGTTTACTGCACTAAACTACCATTACATAGGTAGCAACATTAGGAAGTACAAGGAAAACTTGTGACAAGAGGATTCTCTTAGTAAAATATTTTTCTTTGCTACCATAACAAATGGTCATATTCTTGAGTATGTCAAAAGAAATTGTACAAACTAACATTTATTACCATTTCCAAAACAAGAAGAGCTTCCAATTACAAGGTAATTGATAGTCGAACAAAGTGAAAGGAGCGGCCTTCCAAGAAGATCATGAGATTAAGATTGTCAGACTAGATAAATAGAGACAAAAGGTCTCTAAGGGAAGTATTCCTTCTTTGAGGAAACCATGTCAAAAACAGATGGACTTCCTTATGTGATGGAGGGAGAAACAGTGGAAAAAGGATTTACTTATGAGATAGAGGGAGTAGCAGTGGAAAAATGATTTACTTCCATGACAGAGGGAGCATCCAGGATTACCACAAGAAAATTTGTTTAAGTGTCAAAGGGAGTTTGGCCTTGAAGATGAAATGAAGGATTTTTGGCAGGGATTAGATATTCAGATACATATAGGTTGTTGAATATAATTACTTATTAACACGGGGCTAGATACTTTCTTTGCAAGTGAACACCCTAAACCATGTTTATGCATGAGTCAAATAGAAAAGCATATGATATCATTGTTGTACAATTGATTTGAGATATGTCTCATGAGGTGAATTAAGTCTTTTCGTGAACCAATGAGGCTTCAAAAACTAGAAGGACATGGCTGGGTCACTTCATCCTAGACATGAGGAGTAGTAGAGCTCCAATATATATCCACAAATAAGCAATTTATCGAAAAAGATGAGCCTAGTTTGATGCTAATTGTCTTAGTCTTTAGAAGGAAATAATGAGGGCTAATAATCTACTGGAGCCATAAAGAACCTTAGCTGGGTCATAAAATCATTTGACCAAAAGGAGGTGAATACATTCACCTTTGAAGCTATAAGGATTTGGCTAGGTCGACCAAAGGTGAATGTTTTAGGGAAATTATAGGATTGGACAGATCTTCTCCTTATAAGCATTAAGAACTTGGTTGTGTCAACCGAAGGAGAAAGATGTAATTTAACTTTGAAACCAGAAGGACTTGGCTTCCCAAAGGACTTGGTTAGGTCATAAAGGACTTTGACAAAAAAGGTGAATGGTCCAAAGGGAAATTCTCTCCAAATAAAAAAATTTAATGCCTAGGCTAGGTCATGACTAGAATAGATTGCTACAATTTTCTTAAAGATCCATAAATGACTTTGGCCAACCCTGGATATATGAGGAACTACATTGCACACTCCTAAATGGAGTTATATACATGCATCAACATGACAAACTCATGAAATTTTCCTAAGGGAGGAAAATTTTGGTAGGAGTGATCTCTTGCAGAAAATGCCTCCCTCACTAACAAGGAGTGTTGATTTTCAATAGCATCAGGAGGTATTCTCGCATTCCGAAGGGCATCCTAAGTTGGATAAAGAAATTCATAAAGAATTAAAAATTGAAAATTATTTATTCTAGGCTTCATGTAGGCTCCAAGTGCAAATTTGATCCCACAAGATGAAGAGATGTGACTTTTGGTCAAAAGTCACTCCACTTTGACCAATATAAATACATAAGAGTCTCCTCCACCCTAACCAATTAATTCACAACAACACATCATCTAATTTGATCCACGTGTGAAGGAAGGAGAAGAACAATTGAATTCTAACCGAGTTTTGAAGCTAACATTGACCATCATTGACCTACTCTCTTGATTGAATATGATCGCCTCTACTTAACCAAGAATAAGGCTACATTTAACCAATATTTTGGGCTGAATTTTACTATGGAAAGGAGGCTTTTTGACTACAGGTATCACAGACTTTGATCGTAGATTTGGGTTTAAATCAACCACAATTGATTGTAGTTGACAGTTGACCTTTTATCATAAGACCAAGTTGAACTCAAGTCAAATTTCATATTGTTGACTAGTGTTTACCGACATTACATTCCTCGATATTTGGAGGTTTGACTAGATTTCACTAACTAATATTTGATTAGGTTTGACAGGTATATTGGGCTTGAATTTGTGGCACATATTTTTACTTGGATTTGTAAATATTAGCGAAGAACAATTTATCCTTAAAAGAAGAGTTTCTAGGTTTTCCCCAAGGTTAGGTTTTCCCAGAATAATTTTGTTGTCTCTATTGTGCTTGGATATATCTTTATGATCCTACTATTTTCATTACATTAATGTTCATATTTTCTATATGTAATTGCTTAATGTTATATGTAACATAATATAATTGAAGTGGAAACCAATGGAAAGTAATTATCAACTCAGAAGAGCAGTTTCTACCCTACATTATTATAGAAAACTCAACATGGTATCAAAGCCTTGTTGAAAGAGCAACCATTGAAGTCATCCTTAAAGACAAGTTTTCAAGAATCTTAATTGGGAAGTCAACCTTAGAGAAAATATCAACAACTTAATTGGTTGTTGGGTCTCTAGTCTAAAATGATACCAAATCTTAGAGTTGAAGACAGGTTGGATGGTGCCGTCAATTTCAAAGCTTGGAATACCATAATACTACTCATTTTGGAAGAGAATGAACTTCAGGAACATGTGGGAAAAGTAATTATAGAACCAGAGGGAGTTGAAGAGAAAGATAAATATAAGAAGAATGAAGCTAAGGGCAAAATAATCTTGGTAGATTCCATCAAAGATAATTTGATTCCTCATGTAGTTGGATTTAACATTTCAAAGGCTATATATGATGCTTTGGTGAAATTATATGCATGTAACAATTCCAATAGAAAGTTTGCTTTGAAAAATCGTCTTCATAATATCACAATGAGTAAATCATACTCTGTTGTCTCATATCTCATGAATATCTCACAAGTCATAGACAAGCTTGTGGCCATTGGAGACAACATTGAAGATCAAGAAATTGTTTCAATTACTCTCAATGGATTTCCATCCTCATGGGAGCCATTTATTCAAGGAATTTGTGCATAATCATAACTACCCACATTTGATGAGCTATGGATTGATTGTGTTCATGAAGAATCAAGATTATCATCTAGAAATAACTCAAAAACTCCACAAAATGAAGAGACACAAGCCCTTGTGGCTCATACTAGAAAAGGAAAGGAAAGAAGGAAATTTGAAAACTTTCACAAAAAGGACTTTGGAAAATCCAGTAAGAAGAATTAAGGTACAATACCTACTCACACTCAAGATAAGAAGAAGAAGGACATGTCAAAAGTGAAGTGTTTTACTTGTCAAAATTTTGGACATTATGCATCCAATTCCCTGAAATAAAAAGGAAGGAAAGGGAACATGCATCAGCATACAACATTGAAAATGATGATGATGAGCAGCCATTTCAGAAAAAGTCAAAACAATTTTTCCTTTATATCTATCAAGAGATTGACAAATCCCCTATATTTTCAACTTATTTTCTTCGTTTTAAGAATTAGAGATGAAAATTGATGAAAATTGTTTATCATATTTAGTCAACCTCTTATCTTCTTCATTTTTATACAGCCTTGATTCTATTATGAACCTTTTTCTCATGACCCCCTAAGTGAGGTTCATGAATAATCAATTTTACTACACTAAATTTCCATTACACAGGTAGCAACATCAAGGAGTGCAAGGCAACGTTGTGACAAGATTCTCTTAGTAAGAGTGAATGAACCATGAAAATGTTTTTCTTTGCTACCATAACAAATGGTCATATTCTTGAGTATGTTGGAATAAATTGTACAAACTAACATTTAGGATCATGTATAACAATAGGAATAGCTTCTAGTTCCAAGGGAAATGATATTCAAACAAAGTGAAAGGAGCATCCTTCCAAGAATATTTCATGAGATTAAGATTGTCAAACTAGATAACTAGAGACAAAAGGTCTCTAAGAGAAGTATACCTTCTTTGAGGAAACCATGTCAACTATAGATGGACTTGCTTACGCAACAGAGGGAGTAGCAATGGCAAAGGGATTTACTTCCATGACAGAGGAAGTAGCCAAGATTACCACAAGAAAATATGTTTGATTGTCAGTGGGAGTTTGGCCTTGAAGATTGAAATGAAGGATTTTTGGTAGGGATTAGAGATTCAAAGATGTACATGTTGTTGATTAGAAGTGCTTGGTTAACACGAGGCAAGATACTTGCTTTGCAAGAACAACCTAAACCATGTTTATGGTTGAGTCAAATAGCAAAGCATATGATACCTATGTTGTATAATTGATCTGAGATATGTCTCATGAGGTGAAGTCTTTTCATGAAGCAATGAGGCTTCATAAACCAGAAGGACATGATCGGGTCACTACATCCTAGACATGAGGAACAATAGAGCTCCAATACATATCCAAAAATAAGTAGATTATGGACAAAGACGAGCTTAGTTTGATTTTAAGTGTATCCCTCTTTAGAAGGAAATAATGAGGCTAATCATCTTAGTGCCATAAAGGACCTTGGTTGGGTCACAAAGGGATTTGACCAAGAGGAGATAAATGCATTCACCTTTGAAGCCATTAGGATTTGACTAGGTCGGCCAGCACTGAATGTTCCATGGAAATTATAGGATTAGACGAATCTACTAAGAAGCCAAAAGGACTTTGCTATGTCGATTGAAGAAGAAATATGTAGTTCACCTTTGAAGCCAGAAGGACTTGGTTGCCAAAAGGACTTGGCTAGGTCATAAAGGACTTCGACCAAAATGGTGAATGGTTCAAATGAAAATTCTCTCCAAATATAAAATTTAATGCCTAGGCTAGGTCATGACTAGCAGAGATTAATACAATTTGCCTAAGGAGCCATAAATCACTTTGGCCAACCATGGATATACGAGGAACTACATTGCACAATCTAGGATGGAGTTATATACATGCATCAACATGACAAGCTCATGAACTTTTCGTTAGGAAGGAGAAATTTTGGCAGGAAAGATTTGTTGCATAGAATACCTCCCTCGCTAAGAGAGAGTGTTGATTTTTTGTAGCGTTGGGAAGTATTCCTACATGCAAAAAGGCCTCTTAATTTGGCCAAAGAAATTCATAAAGAATTAAAATTGAAAATTATTAATGTTGGGCTTCATGTAGGCCCCAAGTGACAAGTCGACCCCATGAGATGAAGATATGTGACTTTTGGTAAAAAAGTCACTCCACTTTGACCAATATAAATACATAAGAGTC
Organism: Pinus taeda; assembly: GCA_000404065.3. Lineage (NCBI taxonomy): Eukaryota > Viridiplantae > Streptophyta > Pinopsida > Pinales > Pinaceae > Pinus > Pinus taeda. The sequence goes on from APFE030139463.1 coordinate 23,037, forward strand.
TCCTCCATCTTGACCAAATCTATCACAACTTTAGGTTTTAACCCTATACAGAAATTACCTGCAAATGAATTCTTAAAAGACAGAAAATATACAATGGCGAGAAACACAAAACAAATACACAAAGATTTTCCCCTAGATCCCAAAACCGAGACTACTAGATTGATTTTTCATTATATTCCTTTCAATGTTACAATACATATACATACATGCTGAAGAATTCATAAACCCCCATCCATTAACCCTAGATTAGAACATAACCGTAGATCCCTTGACCGGATCTACAAAATACCATGGGCAAAAAACCATCATGCCCAAAACCATGTGTGAAATCCATGCACAAAACCATAGGCAGGTCCCCCCACCTAATATAGGGTCCAAAAAAAAAATTCACGGGGCGTTGCCCCCAACCTCGTGCAGGGGGGCTACCGCCCTTTGCAAACCCACCGACAAGGGGGGCTTCCACTCCCCCTCTAAACCCCCCCCCCCCCCCCTTCGCGCGTGTGGTTAGTCATGGAAAGAATATAACACACACCCAACAACAACAACACATCATCTAATATGATCCACACATGCAAAGGAAGGAGAAGGACAGTTGAAGTTTGATCAAGTTTTGATGCTAACATTGACCATTATTGACCTACTCTTTTGACTGAATCTGATCAACTATGTTTGACCAAGAATCAGGCTACATTTCACTAAGATTTTGGATTGAATTTGACTGTGGAAAGGAGGTTGTTTTGACCACAGGTATCTCAGACTTTGATCACGGATTTGGGTTGCAGTTGACCATGGACCTTTCACTGCATGACCGAACTGACCTCAGGCCGAATTTTAGATTATTGACCAGCATTAACTAGCGTTAAATTCTCTGATATCTGGAGGTTTGACCATCTTTGACTAGCTAATATTTGACTAGGTTTGACTGGTAACTTGGGCTTGAATCGTGGCATGGATTTTTAGAATTTTCTTAGATTTGTAAATATTGTGGAAGAACAATTTCTCCATAGAAGAAGGGTTGTTGGGTTTTACCCAAGGTTGGGTTTTCCTAGGGTAATTTCGTTGTCTCTATTATGCTTGGTTGTCTCTTTATGATCCTGCTATTTTCATTACATTAATGTTGAGATTTTTTGTGTGTAGTTGTTTAATGATATATGTGACATAAAATAACTGAAGTGGAAATCATTGGAAATTAATTATCAAATTAGAAGATCAATTTCTACCTTACACTATTCTAGAAAACTCAACATATTTTTCAATGAAAATTTGTCTTGACATGAGATCTACAGATTTTCCAATAAATCGAATGGTGTTTGGTTCTATTTTATTTCTTCCAAGTTTCTTTAAGAAAAATTCCTAATAATCTTGATATAAATTAGGATATCTTTGATAGCTTGTGATAAGGGAACTTTGATGCAACATTATTTAAGTATGTGATCAAATCCAATTCAGAGGAGACAAATGGTTTTTCCATGCTTAACGTTTCTGGATAGAGAGGTAAACTAGATGATTGAGGAATCTCTAAATTTGGTGGTTTGCTTTATTTTAACATTGTTGTTTATTTGACCAATAGTTTCCTCCTTTGATTATTCTTCAATGATTACCATAGAGTTTTTATTTTTATTAAGTTGCTTTCCTAATCTTAATAGAATATCTTATAGTTCCTGTTAAACACACATGGGCAGCAAGAGAATCTGAAGACTGAAACATGAGAATACATTTTTATTAGCAAATGATATACATTTATAGTACATGGTTTGACCATTAGGTTTCACATCCCAAGGTCTCTTGGACTTCCTTTTGTATATTCCGCTTCCACACTAACCCATTGAGGGTTAGGTGTCCAACATTCCCCCCTTAATGCGAAGGGTTATGTATGAGTCCAAGAAGAGAGTTGCAATACAAAATGTGCAAAAATGCATGGCAGCACTAGGTTGAATGTGCTCTCTGAAATGTTGGTATAAAGGGTGGTGGTTTAAGGATGACCACCAACACTGGAACGCTTAGTGCAGTTCCCAGAACTCTTCCAAAACTGGCAAGAAACATAAGTCTTCTGCCAGAGGAAGTGCTCCTATTGTTTTGAAGAGGGAAACCTTCAACCATGAAAGGGAGGTCTCACCCTGCATAAAAGGGAGAACTTCAACCTAAAAGGGGAAGTTTCAACCTGTGATGGTTTAAGGATGACCAACAACTTTGGAATGCTTAATGCAATTCCTGGAACTCTGCCAAAACTGGCAAGAAGCTGAAGTCTTCTGCTAGAGGAAGTGTCCCCAATTTTGTTCCTGGAATTCTTTCGAAGCTGGCAAGAAGTTGAAGTCTTATGCTAGAGGAAGTGTCCCAGATTACCAATTGAAGGCATGCTCAAGGGCATCTTTGTTTCTGGGTACAACTCTGAATCTGGTATGGTAGGTTGTGGCTCAGGGTCGCTTGATGCGACTTTGAAGCTTGTAAATGACCATCATTTCCCCCCCTGTCAGATACAAGGTGAGATGATGGAGAAAACTCAACTGCAAGACTGTTCAATACTCTGGAACAAGTTCTAACATGTGATTGGAATATCTTATTGGTTGTTGATACTCATTGCCAAGAAGCGATCCATCCAAGATGAATCTTTGTTTTTGCAGGACATTTGTTTCTGAAGCATCTGTGTGAAGAATGGGTGGTTTTATGACAGTGCTTACATGGATGAAGATAAAAATAGTGATCTTTCAAATGGCCAACTCGGTCACAGTGTTGGCATTTCACAATCTGTTGTTGTTGTTGTTGTGGAAGAGAGGCAAAATCTAGAACACCTGAAGGTGAACTATCATGAATGAATCCAACACTCTGAAACTGAATGGGCTTTGAATAATCTAGAATATGAAAGGACAAGTCCTTCTCATATCCAAGACCAGTTATGTGCTTGTTGTGGACAAGTTGTTCCCAAGGTCTGATGATGGGCTTGGGAAGTGCAGACTGAGTTTTTGCATCTGCATGTACAACTGCTGCTTTATTGGGTACTAAATCTGAACCAACTGTAACATTATTGATTTGCTTCTGATGGGTTGCAGTCTCAATGTTCTGAATAGAAACATGTTCAAAATGATTTCTCTGTTTTAATTCCTCTTATTATAGTTGAGATTCGAGCTGCAAAAAATCAATTTTCTTTTGTGCATTTTGTAGACAGACCTGAATTTCTGTGAGAGAAACTTTGTTGACTTTTAATTTATTATGAGTAGTAGACAATATGAGAGTTTTGAGGAACTCTAATACTTCATTGATTCTGGCCATTTTTTCTTTAATGTCAGAATCACACCTTAAAAATTGATCACAACTTCTAAATGCAGAAAAGTAATACCCACTCACAGTACACAGCAATATCCTTTATAAATGTGCAGCGAATGAATCAAGGAATAAATGCATATATATGTAGGCAGAAACTATAATGAGTTTTAAATACAATGCCACACCTGGGGCAGCAGCAACAGCAAACTTGCTTGGATCCTTCAAATACTCCTTCACTTTCAAAGCAGAAATGATGGCTATCAAAACTTCAACAATTATAACACCATGTCATGGACAAGACTTGAATGCTCATATATAAATACTTTGACTAGGGTACAATTCAATATTCTTTGATCTTTGCCACTAAGAGAGAACCACAAAGAGTCCTGAGTTTGTAAGATTTGGTCCACTATAGTATTTTATCAAATAGTTTGTGTATCAAATGTTGTAGGTGCATTCCTTGTTGTTGGCTCAACTTAGACCCAGCAAGCATAAATAATACTAATAACAAGTGTAGAAACCACAAACAATGATGTTGTAGATGCTAGCAGCGATTTGATACCACGAGCAAGAAATACCAGTGCCCAAATCAACACAGGGTTTGAATTTACAAATCACCAAGACAACGAATAGGGGCAGCATTCCAATGGACCATCTGGCACAACTCTTGAAGACTGTGAACACATTCTACACTTCTTCTTTTTTTGTACATATGATCAAATATCTCATTAACTCACAAATAGAATTTACAATACACAGAGATAGAGGAACCTAGGATTATCTTCAGCAAGAAGGCTCTGATATATCATCCATACAAATAAGATATTCCAGCAAGGCACTCTTTAAATGCATAGGCTCCAAATATTTGCATACTCGTCTTCCTTTTTCCATAGTGAATGTACAGTGTTTTGTTGACAAGTAGCTACAGCTGTGAGTCTCAAATCTGATACATACAGGTTTATTAAATGCCATAGTTCATACAACGGTCAGCTACAACCCAAATACTCAGGAACTCGTCCCCAAGACTCATTGAATGTGAAGGAAGATTATGAGGAATGCTCAGCCCATGTACAAGGGTGTAAATCTGTTTGGGGAGAAGTCCACAGCCCACTAAAATATTATGAACTCGACCCACATAAATTAATCCTCCATTTGATAATAAAGACCTCGTCGTCTAACACCAAACTAATCCTCCAAGAGTAACAGAACTTCAGTCAATGTGCAGGCCTCTCTGATAATGGAAAACTCTCGAGCCTTTGGTAAGCAGAACTCAGACCATAGAAAATGACGACACCAATGGAATAGAGGGCGACCTTCTTGGACTGGAAAATTTGAGCCAATAAATTACAGGAATACTTTGCCTCTTTGGTGAAGGAAAATCGACTTCTTCCTTGGCACAGTAATTTCTGAAGATGCTCACACAATTTGGCCTTCAAAAACATCTTGGTATCGCTGGATAGCTGAAACTTCAACCTCTTGCAATGAGGAAGTTTGCCCACCTGCAATGACAAATTCTCTCCACAATACTAAGGTTCCTTTGGAATCAAACTCGGTTAGATCTTCAGAAATAGCACAATGAAGGGAATATTGATGCGTTACTCATCAAATCTGTAATGAAATGTCCTTGACAGTTAATTAGGCTTGGATTCATCTGCTCAATGGATTCAAATGCATGGAGATTTGAGATTCAAGAAGACTCTCAATTTTAAATTGCCATTCTCTCATTTGCGTAGAGTACAACAAAATGGATAGAACCTTCGACGAGGTCTGAAAATATTGTAATCGTAATGCTACCATGCAGAGTAGTTTCAATGCAGCAGGGCAAACTACTAGTAAGAAAGGCACTGATACATTTAATGTTCAATACCACAGAACCATATGACAGGAATAATGGGACCAGGCGTTACATGCATTATTGGACAAGAAACAAGTAGACAGATAGGTAAAGATGGAATCCAAGGCAACAATTTTGTGAGGAGTATCATGTGATGATTTTCGGTTGATGCCAAAGGCGCAGACAATGGCCATGCAGAGAGCCCAGAGAGCATAGAAAGGAAAATTATGCACAGCCCAAGGATAGCAGTGGGCACAGTGAGAAAATATGGCAGAAAGACTGATACAAGGAGTTACAAAGGCAGGTATACTAAAAATAGACCCTGCTAATAAAGGCCATAAAACAAATGGCTCAAAGAAATTATGCAGGGCAGGAATATGCTTGCTCTAATACCATGTTAAACACACATGGGCAGCAAGAGAATCTGAAGGATAAAACATGAGAATACGTTTTTATTAACAAATGATATACATTTATAGTATATGGTTTGACCATTGGGTTTCACATCCCAAGGTCTCTTGGACTTCTTTTTGTCTATTCTGCTTCCACACTAACCCATTGAGGATTAGGTGTCCAACAGTTCCACTATAATGATCAAATATGTGGGAAAGGGTTGTAAGTTGGCATTAAAAATAGGTTGAGCTACCTTATTATTTGTATTAGGGATCGGTTGGATAGATAGTTGTGTAATTATTGGAGATTGGGTGACTGGAAGTTGAAAATGTTGAGGTTGTGTAAGTTGTAGTTGCTGATGTTGTGCAACTTGTGAGTTTGTGATTGTGTAGGATATGGCAATTGAAATTGTAGGAGATATTATTGGTGATTGTGTGGAGTATGATTGTTGTGATTGCATAAGGTAACGATAATTAGGCATGTTTCATAGCTAGGTCATCACCATTCTTGTTGCCATAGATGATTTTGGACCTATTGCGGACAGCATGCTTGCTAAGGCATAATAGAATTCAAAAATTATGGTGAATATGGCCAACCAAAATAATATGGAGTAAATTGAGATGCAAAATTTGAAGTATACCTAAAACTCTTAGTTGCCAGGGTCTTCTGCTACAAGCATACATAGTTTCTCTATTGCTTGATTCTCCCCTTGATAAAACACCTTGAGGCTAGGTAAGAAGGGACATTGAATGCTCCCTTGTAGAAATAGCACATATTTCAATATTATCTAGAGGACACTCTTTTAGTGTGTATTTTCCTACATTTAGGATAAAAAAATAGAAAGAGCTACCTTTTCATCTTCTTGTTTCTTTTTAAATTTCAAAGTATCTAATTACAAATTAAGAGTGCCAAGAAGGTCAATCTTAAACTTTTCTAGCAAATTTCCTAATTCAACCCTCTTCACACCACTTGTTGCAAATATGGTAGCTTTAGAAAAAGTGTCTCTAATCCCCTTCCCAGATTTGACTTGACTTTGATAATAACTCCTTCAAATTTCACTTATTTATGCACAAGTTTATTGTGAAAATCCCTTGCTCCCATCAAATTAAGAAAAGTAACAAGATTCATCTAAAATTCCTCTCAAAAAGATTGTCTTGATAATATCTAGATCAAGTTTCTTTTGCTTGGATCATTGGGGATTGTACAGAAGCCTTTAAAAATAATCCTCTGAACCAACTTCTTTTTGTGCCATATTAAAAATTTCCTCTCTCAAAACTCTAGCCTTACAATATTCTTGATATTTCTTAAGAAAAATCCTATGCATCTCATCTCGTGTCCAAATCGTGTTTCCTCATAGCGCCATAAACCAACGCAAGGTTAAATCATTAAGGGTGGTAGGAAATAGTTTGAGTTTTGTGTCACTTGAATAGTCATAATTATGACATAATATGTTAAACTCAAAGAAAATCATCGAGATCTTCTTTTATCATACCATGAAATAAAGTAGAGTTGGAGGAATATCATTCATTTGTACCATTGTAGTAGGATCTACAATTGGGAAACCAAAAGTTACTTACTCTTCTTCATTTTCAAGTGCCTCACCTTATACATTTATATACACTTCACCTTTTGCAACATTTCTAACTTTGAATAGGTTGTACTTAGCCTCTGGATGTGGAGATTTTGGGTCTCTAACTAGATTATAATCCACTTCTAATTCCGGTTGTTGGTTTGGTTCGCCTGTCAATGTTGCTTCTATTGTGGGATTAGCTAGAAAGAGTAGTCTCCACAAGTTTTCACTTCTTGTAGGTCTTTGGTTTCTTGAGCCGCCTACTACAAACCTTGGATTTGTCATTAGGGTATTGTCTACTTGTCCTCCTCTTGTGGATTTTCCTACTAGCAAGTTAGTATTTGAATGGGTATTTTTCTCTTAAGTAATTACTCTCGTTGTTCCTTTAAATCTACCTCTATTGTCTCTAACCTTAATCATTCAACACTATCATAGCTTTAGAACTAGTGAAATAGCATACTCACTAAAGTGAATATGTCACGCACTTCAAAATAATTTGGAGAGAAGTTGTATGTGTATCTTACCGTTCACTATCTCACTAGATCTAGAATGCTAGTATTTAAAAGAAATAAATAAATCAAACCTATTGAATTTTGAGATTTAAAATACGTAAGAAAAATAAACCATGAATGTGATAATCCCGTTTAGCATCTCCCCGGCTATGGCACCAAAAATGTCAGTGAATTTAATTAACTTAAATTTTGGACATTAAATTATCAATGGGCGTAAGCTTGTGAGATACAAGCATTGTATGTATTGGGTTTAGTGTATAAATGGATTTTTAATCTAAGAGAAAAACTCTTAAATTCTAATGCAATGCTTCATGACAAAATTACACCTTTAAAATCTAAATTACTTAAAATAGAAAATGGGGATACAAGATTACACCTTTAAAATTTAAATTACTTAAAATAGAAAGTGGGGTTACTATAGAGATATTTTGTTCACTGAATAGTTGACCAGGGTAGTGTTTTTCTAGTCATGAATTACAATGTTTCATTTTTGTAATGATCATAAATGTTTCAGTAATTAGTTGCAAAGTAAGTCTCGTTTCCTATCTTCAATGAAGACTATTCTCTGATGGGTTAATATGTTCAATACCAACTAAAAGCATACAAGCAATTGTTGAAAAAAAAAACTCTTTAACAATATATTGCATAAACTAAGATTCCATAGAAATATCTTTTATCATTGGGTTGGAAACTATAGTCACTTTAATAGCACAAATAGCATTCTTTCACTTGTATCACACTGAAGTGTTCATGTGACACAATGTGAGGTATGACTTGTCTTTCAATCTTCAACGGAAAACTTATTCTCCGCAAGGAATTCTACACAAAAGCACACAAAGTTAAGATCATTGGAGTCTTCAATTAAGTAAATAAAATAAAAGGGATTGATCTAACAGCTAATCAAAACGCACACTACTTATTGAATTCAAAGAAATAGGTTTGTAAACTTATACTTATCGAATCTAATTCTAAAGAACTGAATTGTGACATTGTTTGAATTGAGGGGCCATCCCTACTAGCTTCATGCTGCATAAGAATTACAATGCTAAAGGACTAGTCACACACAACTTCTCTTAGAACATCAAGCTCGATCGCTCTTGTGTTAATGACTTAAAGGTTCAGCAATACAAATTCAAAATATACAATAATGATCTGCTACTATCCACTCTTTACATTGTTTTATCTCCACTATATATACCACATACATTTCAAAAGAGTGTACATGAAAATTCTAAATGATTCCCCTATTCCATGCATTGAGCTCATCAATTACAATAGCATAATGGTAAATGTGTACAATTTTATATTTTTAGTACATCATTGGCAAAGATAGAACATAGATCAGATCAAATGATATTATTATGACATGCAATGCACTTGGATATTGTTCAAATATGTTGTATATCAGATACTTGCAAGGGATAGGGGATTTGAGGTCATACTAGTGTAACGGAAAGTGTCATATTACAAATTTGGCTCTAAGTCCTATTATAGTGCAATGGAGGTAAAATCCCAATTTGATTTTATCTCTTCACACATTTATAGATATGTTAATACAAAAGTAGATTCACTCTCAAAGGATGCTCCTGCCTTGCAAGAAGGAACTTTGGTCATTCAAGAACTCCAAGGAGAAGTAGCCTCACTAGAAACCATTTTGTCTTTCTCGTGACTATGAAGAAAGGTTGTGATATGTTGGCCATGAATCTTGATAATTACACATGGATAAGTGATGTGAATGACAATTATGGGGACTTCTTTGATTGAATTATTTTTATGTATAGAACTAGGTTTAAAAAAAAAATCTTATAATTTGGAAAGAGGGATGAGGATTGATAACATATATTTTTATTTCACTCTTGAAATAGCAAATATGATGATTTTTTTATGGCAAAAAAAGGTTTAACATGCCCTTGAATGTTCACTAAGTGGCACTTTACACTATGTATACCACTTGTAAGAGGAAGAGGCAGATATAACTTAGATAACATTATTTTGATTTCAGATGGAATGATATGGACCAAAACACCAAGTTTATCGAAGTAACAAACTACATGAAAAATGGGGACCTTTTTTCTATACAAATTCACCTCTCAACATGTTTTGCACAAACTACAAAGAGATTGTTTACATGACCTCAATGTGCATTACAAAGAATCTCTAGAGCTCCAACGAATTTGGTCCTTCCGGTGCTTTACTCTCTTTTTGTGGGGTATGTGTTTAACTACCTAATAACAAAAGAGATGGTGAAAGGTAAAATCAATAGCATTCCATTTTCCATGGAGAAAGATTCATAGCTAGTTACATTATGTGGAATCTTCTTTGATGTTGTAACATAGAAGCAAGAAGCCATGCTATGTTTTAAAAATTCAATATAATATTTGTTTTTAAAATTAATTAAAGATATCCCTAGTGCTTCATTCAAAGTAATTAACATCTACCATACTAGCTAGAAAAATATAAATAATTGTATAATTGTAAACTAATCACAAAAAATATTTAAATTCCTAGGAATTTCATTAGCTAGAAAAATATAAATAATTGTATAATTGTAAACTAAGCACAAAAAATATTTAAATTCTTAGGAATTTCATTCTCTAAACACGTAAAGATACATTATTAACAAAGTATGAAAAGAAAACCACCTTGGTTATTAAACAAAAATTACTAATTGTTATATTTCAAAAATATCTACAAGAGCGTGTGAAAAAACCACATCTTTAAAACTTCCATGGCTCCAACACAAAAGGCAAGAAAACGATTCATTGTACATGTGAGCACCTACACCCCCAAAGCAAAGCTTAGCGATCATAATCACAAAAGCTAAAGAATTAGCAATGCACGCCAAATGGATCATCAAATTCCATTGTAAATTGGAGCACCAACATCACCATGCGCTAGAAAGTATAGATCATGACTGCTAGAGCTCACGTAGCATCACAGATTATCAAAACATCGAAGGAGCTGAGAATTTGAAAATTACGGTTATAGCCAACGTCTTAGAAATTGCTCCACATAGAAAGGTTGGAGGGAAGGGGCTAAGACTTATTGACCTATTGATGACCAAGAAACTAATCAAAGCAGAATCCATGTTACTTTGTCAAGGCACGTGGAAAGCATAACTTATTGCAAAACACAATTTAGGTGAAAGAGAAATGATATTGGAACTGACTCGTCTTTCAATGACCTTTTTATTGCATGGACGAAAATTCTTGGCCAACATGGCATCCTGTTGCAAGATATTACCTGATAAAATTATCTAGATGCTAAAAAAATGGATTAAAATAAGTAAAGAGTCTTATGACATTGCCAAAATGGAATGGATCAACTGGCAAGAGCTCTAAAACATGTCTCAACTAACCAATCCAAGCAAGTTATTGTTGGCAAAACTATGGAATTAATCTCCAACAGCTTCAGTTTCAAGCTTGGACCGTCTCCAAATTGGTTATGGCTGAGACTAGTTTGGAAATGGGGCCATGCCATTCACGTAGAACATCATTGCAGTACTCTGATCCAACTAATGCAAATAAGAGAAAAGTCTAATAGAAAAGGGAAACTAAAAGCTAGTACCATTATCTAGGCTTCATAGATATGTCATAGCATCAGAAGCAACAGCTAAGCCTAAAAAGGCCATTTCCGCCAAGTCCCTCATATTTTAAGGTCTGCTCTTTCGACTTAGGCTAATCCCGTTTTATGCCAAGGAGTAATATTTTGTGCTATCCTTTTAGTATTTTCCCAAATACCTCTGCAATATTCCAATGAATTACTGTATCACCAGCCCAATACATTGTTTAAACTTTAAAGCCCTTCCAAAGTATGATAAAAAGTTTTTGCTATGATTTCACTCTTCTTATATGCATGGCAGCTTCTTCACATTGAGATACTTTGTTGGTTATGTAAAGAACATAACAATGCGATCTATATTTGTTCGTCAATCTTCATAAACTAGCCTTTCACTGATTGTTTTGTTGTTGTTTCTACTTTTTCTATATGTAAAATCAAAATGACAAAAAGTGGTCACAAAACTTGAATGCCTCGGCATCAACCACCGGGGGCAATTCATTGTCTACAATCAATAGGTGTCACCAAAGGAAAGCAAAGAAAAAAGAAGCCAATACTGCAGAAGATCTCATAGCCCGCTGCACATTTCCCAGTCTCCAGGGATGGAACAGATCAGCTAGTCAGTTGAGAAAACAGCCCTAGCAAGACAAATGACCCACCATTAATATTTCAAGCCACCGTATCCAAATTAACCAAGTAGGTTGTTGGGTCATTGCAACGAAATCCATCGGGCCATGATATCCATGATCAGGATCTTCTAGCAAGTGGCTGGACCATGTTGGGAAACTTACTGCGACGCTCCCTTTGCACCCAGCTCATATAATTAATGTATGTGACCGAAAAGAAATTATTTTGTATCAAATTTTTAGAATTCTTTGGGTGTGTATGGCAGCTAGCCTTGTAACATTTTGTGCCTAAAAAGGACAGTTATTTTCTCATATTGGTTGTTTGGTTAGCTCTCGCCTACTTGTTGTAGCCCACTATTTTCATTGTGAGAATAGCCCTGTACAGGAAAAAATATTTGATATAAATAAATATGTTTTTTAGTTGAACCGGATGAAAAAAATTCTGAGATCAACCACTAATGCATAGTCCACGGAACAGACAGACAAGTTCTAATGTCCCAACCAGACAGCAGGATTAGTACTAAAGGTTGGTAGTAAAGATACTATTAATAACTTCACCGGTTAAGCCCTACTTGTGTTTGCACAATAATTTGAAGCAACATGCACAAGTAACAAAAATCCCATGAACCATCTGATAATTAACTGTGAAAAGAAACCCATAAATTTACAAGTTTTGAGTTCAACTAAATAGCATATAAGAAAATTCATAAATTTGAGAATTAAAAGCTCTTCTAATTGGTTACAGGCCAAGTCCTCGTAAGGCTATCGAAAAGCTATAAAATTTGGCAATTGGGCAATTCGAATCACATAGTGATTCCCAATCGAGTGCATGGTCGAATATGAACCCTAGATATAGCATGCCTGTGTAGTGTACCTTCCAGACTGAATATGAACCCTAGATATAGCATGCCAATGTACCGTCCAGACTCAAACTCGGTGACTTTCAAAGACGCTGACATGCATCAAACTCGGAGACTTGCAAAGACGCTAACATGCATCTTCTAAAAAGAGACCATCCCAGCTTTCAAGAATGTTGAACCATGTCATGTTTATCCTTCATCTCATGTCAGCCACAGTGTTAACCTACAAATGCATATCGGATAGTTACAAATGAAAGTCACCTCAGACTGATATTTTATGATAGCCTTGATTCATTCTTAAGTATTCAACAGGCACTCTGCTGAAGTAATTTACATTCTATCAATCATTTTTCAAAAGGAAAGTGAAATGGATCAATTATCCCACAATGCAATAGCTAATGTACATAATCAGATATTATTTGCGTGAAAACTAATATAAATTACAGACTGTCTTCCTTTGGCTTTCTACTAAGTTCAGCATATCGGCCTCCCATAAGCTGCAAAATTTCCTCCCACAAGCCAGTACTTGAAGCAGAGGCAGCAGTGATCAGATTGGGGCTGCAGGCTGCTACATACCAGTAATCCAAGGATAACTCCTCCTTCAACTGATTGAATTCCCAGCCTGCATAGCCAAGAAAGAACCTGAAATTTTCGGGTTGAAGCACTTCATTCCTCACAAGTTCTGCTGCAGAGTGTAAACTGTTCCTAGCACCATAACACAAACCGGGAATAACTTCATCAAAATCTGTAACAACATTTTCACCTGTAGTTAGTAGGAACATACTTGCTTCAAGTGGCCCACCAAAATGCAGTGGACAATCTGCAAATATTGTAGCCAAATCTGGATTAGTAGGCTCCGTGTCTTTGATACACCTCTGCAAAGGACGATTAAGGATGACCCCAAATGCACCCTCTCTGGGGTCATTAGATCCTGCTTTAAGAAGCAAAACTACTGTTCTCTCAAAACTCCGTGTTCCATCCAGCTTTTTAGTTGCAACAAGTAGACAACCCGATTCAGGTGCCTGAATTGGATGAGCCCATTTAGGACCTAACTCTATTGAGGATTCCTTCCCACTTCCTGGCTCACCATTTCCACTCTTCTGAACTTGCTCTGCTGCCACAAGTTTTGCTCGAAAGGCTCGCCAATCACTGTGTGTAAGGTGAACCTGTTCACCGGCATCTTCTGATCCAGGAGAGTTAAAATCACTTTTACCTTCCGGGTTATCCTCTTCAGGGACAGGTTTGTTGTCATTTCCTGAAGTAACAACACAATTCATTAGGCGAGCAACCAAACTCATATTTCTTCTCTAAGAAAACCTGTCGCATTAGGTTAAGAAGAGGGAACCTTCTGTGGTAACTGTTAGAATCAATGTAATGAAAGGCTGAGTCTCGGTATCGAAAAGAAAATAGGGCACTTGTGATAAGTGATAATATTCCTATTTATACGTAAACCCTACTAATGAAAGTGGGCACTGTTATGATAATTCATCATTATCCTATCAATATAAATAAAAGGAAAATCCCTTTTAACTTAAAAAAATACAATATAAATGAAAGGAAAATTCCTTAAAATTCGCGTAAGAACAAAATTGAGTTACTTATCAACATAGATCTATCTTAACTTAAGTTTTAATAAACACCATGAGGAATTAAAAGAGAAAGACAATATTATTTGAGTGTTTAAAAAATTAGGTGTTAAGATGAATCTATATTGATCTATTTTATTAATCATAAACACCGTGAGGAATTAATCATAAACACCGTGAGGAATTAAAAGAAAGAGACAATATTATTTGAGTGTTTAAAAGATTAAGTGTTAAAATGAATCTATATTGATCTATTTTATTAGAGTTCTATAATGGTTGCTGTTTTTAAAATTTTTATTATTATTATGCTAGCCTATTTTTTATTTCTTCACTTTTTACACACTTCAAAAAAAAATCAAATTTGATTTATTAATGTTGTAGATGTGATACATCTCCCTCGGCTGTGTACAAAAGTTTAGAAAGCTAATCCATACAGCGAGCTCAGCCTTCACCTGAATGTTGGAACACCGCTAGGCCATTTAGGTATTAATTTCTTCACATTAACTGACTTCAGGAAGTGTGCTTAGAGTCTAGACCACACCACTGTTGACAATATTGGCGATATTCGAAAATATCGCGATATTTTCGGCAAAATGATATATCGCGGAAAAAATATCGCGATATTTTCAAAATATAAGTAAATATCGGAAAATATCGGCAAAATATCGTGATATTTTGAAAATATCGGCAAAATATCAGCTATGTTTAAAAATTTGAAAAAAAACAAATTTATGCTTGCCGATATTTGCCGATATTTTGCTGATATTTTCGCCAATATTGCCAATAAGATGTTTTCTAGACCCTCACCGATATTTTACCGATACCGATATTTTGAACACTGGTCCAGACATATTCTGGGTCATATGAATAAAAGGTCCTTCCTGTTTGACTTAGTATTCAGGTATACATCTGGTGTAACATAAATAAAAAATAACTAAGCCAACTCGGTACTGGTAATCCGACAATGTTACAGGGAAGAATTTTGAAAAAGTTTTATAAACTAAAGGGTCTCTGGAGTAAGATGATTAAGTCAAGGCTGGCCAGGAAGGGATAAAATCAACAAGTTCAAAAAGGAAAAACAAAAAAGAACTGGCAGAAAAAAAAGCATCCACGTAGAAATGTGGCTTAAAGAAACTGCAGTTAATGAAATCAAGGCCAAAATATTTCAGTAAACAAATAAGGAGATAGAGTTTACAAAAATTAACTATTTCCAGTCTTATGATGAATATTCATTTCACACAGCCCATGCCAAGGGTCCAGCAGATTTCAGCTGCCCTCCTGACCTTATGTTAAGGGGAATTCTAAATTAAATCTGTCTATCATGGCGGGAACAAAATGACAAATCCTAAATCTCTTATTCAAAGTTTGAAAATCAAGGTCAAGATATTTCAGTTAACATATAAGGTCATATAGTTACAAAAAATATTTATTTCCAGAATTATAATGAGTATCCATTTTAGCACAACAGCTCACACAGGGGTCTAGCAGATTTCACCGGACCTCACTGACCTTATGTTAAGGGGATTTCTGAATTAAAACTGACTTTCGTGGCAGGAACAAAATGACAAATCCTGAATCTCTTCTTCAGAGAAGTGATAGGACTGCTTATATCCTTAAGGAGTAAAGTTACAACTTACATACATACTAGGGTTGCAGGGGAGCGCCCCCCCTCGAATTCGCTCCCGGAGCACACTCCGCTCAGGAGCGGATCGGGAGTGACTTCGGGAGCACACTCTTGCAAAAAAAAATCGCTCCCTGATTTATTTGCAAATTTTTTGTCTCAAAGATGTTCCATACTACGGGAGCAAATTTCGGGAATCCGCTCTCTGGTTTATTTGCAATTATTTTGTCTCAAAAATGTTCCATACATGAATGTTCAAAGAAACAAGAGTTTTTAAGTAGGGAAGTTTAATATTCAAGCCTATGGTCTTAGTATTAATATGCATTTCATGGTAATGTTAAATTCTTAAAGTAAAAGGACTTAAATTTTTTAAAATTATCATGAAATGACTCAGGATCATATGGAGAAAGTAGAATTTTAGATTTCACCCAAAATCCAGCAGACTTATCAGTTTCTCAGGATTTCAGGATTGGGGGGATTGCAATGTTTCCATTGGATTTTGTCATGTACTACGGTACAGAACTCGTATTTAATTAAGAGCACCAAGCCCTCTATGTACCTTGATGTTAGTGACATTGGTAGTTGAACTCCTCTATCATGACCCTACTAAAAATGTACCCATCACTCAAACAAACTCATTCTACATTTTTTCTATCTTATGTTAATTGCTTAGAGGGTGATTTTAATGACAAAAATCTCAAGATAGGCAATGATTTTGATGATATGTAGCTATCTATTGTAGCATGATTTTTTTGGATGCTAGGGGTCATCTAGAGCCTATTTGTTAATGTATTTTCGATTCAGAGATGGATTGTACTTGATGCTATTTTAGTTATGTGAACTCTTACATGTTATATAAATGAGAACTTGTAACTTGTGGACGTGGTTGATGAAGATTATAACTTCTAGATGATTGATGTTATATGGTTTAATACATATTTTTATGCTTTTTACATCTAATTCATCATTCAATAGGCTTTCCTTGACATATATACATCAAAATATATTAAAAAAAAATATTATATAAAAATCTGCTCCCTATTCGCTCCCAAACCAGGCGCTTTTGAAAATGTCACTCCCAGCTCCCGCTCTGAAATAACCTTGGTACATACATCACTAGTTCCCAAGAATATTGAAATTTTCGTCCAAAGGGCTCCAGAGCAATGAGATTTTACGAGAATTATCATTTTTCTTTCTAAAATGATACCTCAGATTTGCAAGAAACGTGTTCTTCCAAGTCATCCAGCTAGTATTGCTGTTTCCCCATGTGTTATATACTCTTTATTGAATGAAATGAAAATACAAGTTTTTAAAATCTGAAGCCTGGCGATGGTAGATTTGTGGGTTTGAAACAGTAATGATGGATTTTAAAAAGAAAAAATACCTTAATGTTCTCAATCCTACAAAAAAAATGTCCCGGATTCAAAGTTAGCTAGCAGCTTTCACTAATCATTTTTGCGAAAGAATTGTTATTTGGTATTGGGAAAGGTTTACATTCGATTTTGAAGTTATGGAATAAATTTCTCGAGCACCAGGTACTCACATATATGGTAGTGGTTGATAAATACAGGAAATGGGTGGCAGTGGTGTCTTGCATGTTTTATGAGCAAGGGATGATGATGCTGCAGAGAGTTGGACACCCATCTAAAAGTTGAAACTTTGTTAGCACAACTACAATCGATCTCACCAAAGTTATGAGACTCAACTCAGCCGAGAAGGAAGAGGAAGAGATGACTCAGACTTGGCAAAACCAGAGTGAACTCAGAAAATAAAATAATACATATACTAAAGTTTATAAAATAAAAAGAAAATATATATAAACAAAATTTCACAATACCCGTATAATGCAATTTTTCCATAATGACTTGTTTCAAAGTACATGGATTATACTATATACAACAAACACCATGGATTCTGGACAGTCGACAGGTTGTCAGTTGTCTGTTGTGACATCAGGTCAGAAAAGCAAGCAAAATGTGTGATCATTTTTGTGTTTTCTGTGTGTCTTCTGTAGACAAACCAACCGAGTCTGACGTGTAAGACTCATCAAGTAAATCTGACTTATCTGGGATTTGTAGCTTGAATTATACTCACGAGTTAATGACTTGGGGCCAAATCAGACTCGGAGGAGCTGACTGAACTAGTTTCCTCAGAGAGCAAAGTCAAACTTAGGAGCCTACTGGAACTCAGGATAGTGATCTCAACCATCTAACAAAGGTAAGTGACATACAGAAATGCACGTTATCCAAGACACAATACAATGTAACCTTAAACTGATAGGCACATATTCCTAAAGGTTTCCGCACTGCAAAACCATGTTTAAACATGAAAAACCCTTCTGCAGTACTGATTGATGTCAATTATAGATAAACTAGCACGGACCCATCTAAACCTGGATCTGATATAGACCTAAGGTTGAGATTGCATATCTCAAATTCTAATATTTGATACATCTACCATGTGTGTGAAGTTGTGAACTCATGCTATGCATTCTTGAGCTTCAGAAGGTCTTTTTCAAACTCAGATTTAGATGGGTTTGTGCTAGTGTCTGTATTGAATGCCCCATTACATACACAGACAGTAAGTGTTCATGAATCTCCCAACCCACACTGAGACTGTAAAACACCTCATTTCTTTCAGTGCATAGTTCAAATTCAATGCACCATCTCTCTCACACACAAACGCTAAGTGTTGATGGATCCCCCAACCCGACCCGCGCTGTAAAGCATCTTCAGTGCAAATTACAAAGATTAACACAACAGATAAAGAGGGTTGACTGGATGGAAGGGGATAAAGAGTATTCGATTATCATTATATCACAGCCCTGTGATACTGAGTTTTCTGAGCTTGAGTGAATAAAACAAAATAGGGATTGGTAAAAGACTAAAATTGACAAGGATCACAGAATTTAAGGTCACCCCACTAAATTTTAGACAGAACGCAGGACAAAGAGAAAGGGAATTGCCACCGGCGCTTTGATCCACTGGCGAACGTGATGAGTTATTAAGCCATGCAGTAGGGTTGTGCTCTGCCCACCCAAATGGCATGTAAAAGAGATAAAGTCGGATGCAAGTGCTAAGTGAATTCGGTAAGAATAGAGACCCGGCAGACCTGGCGCCAAGGCCGAAGGAAATCCAAAGTCCGCGTAATAGAGATGCAAACCCCAGCATCGGGGTATATTTCTTTTAAACAACTTCAATGGAAACCCCCCAAAAAAGGAAAATTCAGTTAAACCAAAACCCAGAGAGCAGCCGATTGACTTACTGATTGCAAAGCAGGGGCCCCGTAGCCTTGTGCTGCTCAAATCCCGCCTTGTGAACCCCTTTAGCTTATCTGAAGAGTGAATTTTGCAGAACCCAATACTCCATCTGATTCCTTGTGCTGTCTCAGATTGCAGTGGCTTAATACAACATTTGGGTTGTTGGCTAATCGTCGATTGCGGAACGAATTTATTGTTGGTTAGATGTGGAGAGAGCGGAATGGAGCGAGTGAGGGGGAGGGTCTGCAGTCTAGCACACTGGATTTCCATGGAGGGCCTATTGTACCTGCTGATATGTGCGGAGGAACAAGTAATAGGAGGTCTAGTGGCAGTGATGAAAACTATGAGCAGAATCTGAGCATATCCAGTGGATCTTACGGAAGGATGGATGTGTTGGGGTAAATACGAGAAATTTCAAAGAGCTTTCCCAATACCTTTGTTTCTCTCCAAACTACTCTCCAATGGATGGGAACTCTCCAAAGCGCTGGAAAATAATTACAATACTCTAAAAAGGCCAAATATAGGAATGCGAAGCAATTCCTCCAAAATAGTAAACAAAATCGATCTACACGGTTACATTATTTACATTTCAAAAACCACTTTAAAATTAACAGAACTGTTGTTCTCATGATGGTTGGATTGTTGTTTTGAGTTATGATAGGTTTTTTATTTATTTTTTAAATTATGAAATAAGATGATATAAGATGATATTTTAAGATTCACTATATTAAAAATAGTTTTTTAGATTATTAATTTTTTGTTTTTCACTTTTTATAATTCAATCTCAAATTGGTGATAAGTTGGCTCAACTTTCCAACAATCTCCTCGCTAAAAAGACAATGCATTGATGCTAACATGTTCCCATAATTTTTTGTGATGTTTTTGAATGTATCACAATCCAAAATGAAATGTTTTTCAGATTCCACAACCCTAGACGTGCTTAGGCCTTTTCCACTGTCTTGTTTTACACCGAAGTTGATGTACCGAAGTTGATGTGATTTGTTTCTTAATTGAGCAATAAGAACCTTTGCCCTCCATGAAATGTTAGCTCCAATTAACTCTTTTTGGTGTAGATCACATGTTAGGTTGAATTCCTCAATGTAATATTTATTCTTTCTACCCAACTCTTTTCCCCATACTTTTTTATGAAATTTCTCGATAACAAAATCTTTTAGCTTCTTGCTATTTATGGGAGAAGCATTGAGGTAGATATTTCATTTTTGCATCCATGTATAGTTTTGTTTTGTAGTTTATATTAATATTAAAGCAAAAATTATTTTCATTAGAAAATTAATTATAATTGAATTGTTTAAAGGTATAAGTTTTAATATGGTTTATTAATTTGGGTGGTTAATTGTTTAAAGTTTTATGAGAAAAAATTACTTTATTTAATTTTTTGTGTCTATTGTTAATTAGAAATGAGAATGTGTAAGTGTTTAAAGTTTTAGGTGAGAAGTCTACTTTATTTTAGTTCTTGTGCTTACTGTTAATAAGAATAAATGTCGGACTCCTTTTATTGTACCAACTTAAAATGCTTGGTGAATTATTTATGATAGAGAGATGTTTAGGGTTTTTGAAGGTCATGGATTCATTTCCACTCCATGTTTTGGTCCTTGTGTCATGTATGAGTGAAAATGTAAGAGTCTCTTTATAGTAGTAATCTCAAATGGTTGTTGGTGAGTTTCTTATGATAACACAATTTTTAGGGTTTGGATGGTCATGGATTCATTTGCTCTTAGTGGTTACACTCATGTTTCGATCCTTGTGCTTATTATTAATGAGAATGTCAGACTCTCTTTATGGTAACAACTTCAAATAGTTCATGTTTGGTAATTTATGATAGCATGACAAAGTTAGACCAAAATCAAAAGTGACAATTAAATCTTTAATTAAACAAAATGCTTTTAAATGAATTATGTAATTATTGTGAACTTTAACATTAATATGATATAAATATCCATTTTAATAAAATAAAAGGAGATTTTGTGTTGGCATGATTCACAAATTGTCGCAGTATTCCACTGGATAGTTTGTCATAACATATCTACTAAATATATTGAAATCCAAAATTTGCACTATGGGGGTTAATTTTCCTTGGATTTCTAGATTCGTTAACTATAGTGCCATGCTTATGAATACAAAATATGAAATGCAGAAAATAGAGAACAAACTCAAATATAATCACTCACAACCATAATAACACAATATATGACTTGGGAAACCCTTATGTGCAAAACCCAACTAGAATGTGGGGTTGCTCTTCTTTCTCTTTCTCTAAATTAAATGAATGAAAGTGCAAAGAAGTGAGACATGTGGCTCGTGTGCTACTATAGTACACAAACCCTCTATGTTTGTTGTCTTTCTATCCACTCTCAGCTACTCTACTATCTATGGAACAAAATCCACTCGAATAGAATGGAACCACTTTTCCTCCTAGTGGCCCAGTTGTAAGATAGCCTAGTAGCCTACTAGTGGTTAAGTTTGACTCCAACTCTTAACTAGAGTCACAATTTTGACGCTTATAGAATCTTCTTCATCATGATCACATGGCTAGCCTCTTTTCCATGAATAATGAAGGTTGACATGGAACCATAACAAATCATGGTGGTTAAAACAAAATATCAACTTGTGGGTGGCATAAATTTTGCATACAAACTTCGATTGAGGCAATTTTTGTGTCGCTAGAAAGGTATCTATGTGTAGAATAGTACTGAGGGGTGTGGCACTTAAGTAGAAAATATTTCTTCCAAAAAACATTACTTTATGGTTCAAACTACTTCTGGAAGGTTTCAAACCCTGATCTGCCAAACTAAGACCCACTAGTAAAAATGGTATTTTGAGTTGATTCCTCCACTTTTTCCACTATGAATTCATCAAAATGGATGAAAATAATATAATGATCCAATCTAAATCATAGTAGGTAGGGAAGAGTACTCTTTGACCCCATAGGAAACATTGTACTATCATTTTCTTAGAACCCAGAAATAACCACCAACAACTAAGTGGAAGCCTATGCCTTGTACCTAGGACTCAAGTTGGCCTCACCCCTCATCATTCCTTGCCTCATCATCATTTATGACTCTAGGAACACTATTTGACATTTACGGTTGGGTTCTCTTCCATCAAATGCCAAATTTTCTTTGATCCTCCTTTAAATATCCTCTCTTTTATCCCAATTCTCCTATATTTCTTTCTTCCATGTCCTCCATACCAATAATTCTCAATTCAATCTCCAAGCCAAACTTTGGAATCAATGGAAAAGGGGGAGACCTCGTTTTTAATGGGTAGGGTTCCACCTTCCACATTCCATGAAAGCCCCACACCCACACCCCCCCCCCCCACGTCTTAGTTATTCAAATGTCTCATCTAATCATGTAACTATCTTGTACAAGTTTCTAGGCTATTCTTAATCACTCTCATCAAATTCAAATGACACTTCACTATCTTCAGCATGTCAACCGCATATTTTTTGGCATTCCTTATATTAATATTGAACACCCCTCCCAAATTTGAGGAGGGATATTACCCATTCAATGGAATTTACTAGCCTTTCATTATTCTTGTGAGAGGATTCTAATGGACATGAGACTAACAATAATGGCCCATCATGTTTACAGCGCTTAATTTTTCAACATCTAGCCCTATTTGCATTCTTAGGTATAGTAATCATATACTCCTTTCACTGTTCGAAGAGACTGCAATGGCGTTTGCAGAAGGTTACTCTGATTACGATACTGTATATCGAAAGTTGAAGGCAAAGCTTGAAAACAAGATATGTTTTGATTGCATCACTAAAAGGCCCAGTTGGGCATCCGAGACATATGGAGTATTCATTTGTTTTGATCTTTCAACAATGCATCAGAGTCTTGGTGTTCATAACAGGTTTGTGAGGGTTCCTACAGCGATTACTGTTGTCAACGCTCTGCAAACCGAGGAAGGGAGATTCCCAAGATCATATCGACGCCCTTATGCAGTTGGGCGAATAGATCTCGAGCTATGGATAGTGCTAAGGTCTAGATCTGATATAAGACAGGTCTATTTTACCGCGGATTGTTCTCTTCACAGGATTGACGCGACTAGTTTCTTTAAGTCCTAGCTGATCCACAATTCCACTCATTGGAACAAGATAAAGATAGGTCGCATTAGAACAGGGTATAAGGGAGAGCCTCAGACGACCATGCGCGTGTTCCCAGCAACAGTCAAAGGGGTGGCGGCAAACCCTGATTTTTCAGTAACTCCCGCACCCTGGTGGAAGGAAGCCTGGAGCCAAGGACAGGTCTCTCACTATAGATCTGCTTCAGTTTGTTTTTTGCTAGATCTAGAACATGGGAAAGACACAGATCTCATTGAGAAGAAAATTTTCATAATCGAAGGAAATAACAATGCAGAACAGGAGAAGCCAACGAGGGCGTTGACAGATCGGGAGTGTCTCTGGCTGGTTGAACCCTCAAAGATCGCTGACTGCGTATCTAGGAAGCTGGGGCTGTCGAACGCAAAGAGCTTTCTCGATCTCTGCAAGGCCATTGGGGCAGAAGCAGGCGAGGCCACTTTAGCAGGTAAGGAAGTCCTCCAGACTAGATCCCAGCCCCAGATCGCCAGTCCTAGCTTCATCGGGACAGAACCCAATCGCTTTCAAATCCTCGTCAGAACACCCACGGGGAATACAATCTTGATTTGGACTTATGCTACAGATAGTGTAATAGATCTGAAAAACAACATAGCCAATCAGATTGGTTATCTGGCAGGCAAACAACACCTAGTAACAGGGGCCAGATTACTACAGGACTACAGAACCTTGAAGGAGTACAACATCAACCTAGGATCTAGAATCATTCTCAATATGAGGCTACGAGGAGGTGCAGCAACCAGCAAATCAACAAAAGGAGGCAGTGGGTCCAAACCGAATCACAATCCAGATCAGCACTAGCAATACAGAAGCGAAGGAGCATCTTAGAAGCATATTTTAGAAAGTGGTAAAGCTCCTCCGATAGTTCCAAAGTAGGCTGAAACATAACCAAGTCCATACATAGTGGAGCAAATGCAGCATACACCAGAACTAACAAACGATACAGCGAAAGCAAGCTGTCATTTGCCGCTTTAATGGTTTTTGGCCCAAACCGTTGGATCTATTTCATTGGATACTCACAAAATGGTCTCTGGACTGTGAGACCACCTCTATTCAAAAGGGTTTTTTATAGTTAAATTTCAGTCGCCAAAAGTCAGAGAGCTTGTGATTCAGAAAGGACCATGGTTCTGGGGCTCTTTAGGTCTCTTTATTACTACATGGTTCCTGGAGTTTGATGCGAACACTTTTGTTATTTCTCGGATGCCTGTATGGGTACGTCTTCATAATCTCCCTATCCAATTCTGGGACCAAAAGATACTTGCATGTATAGGAAACTCCATAGGCAGATTTATCAAAATGGATACACAAAGAATCGATGAAAGAATTTTTACTTTCGCACGCAAATGTGTGGAAGTAGACCTTAGTAAAGAATTACCAGGAAGCATAAAACTGAAACACAAAGATCGCAGCTGGTTGCAGTCATTAGACTATGAAAATACAACTTTCAAGTGCAGAATATGTCGGCAAACTGGACACCTACAAAATGCATGTCCAAAATACAAAAATAATAGCCGCAGAAAGAAGAAAACAGGCAACCATCAAAAGGGATGGAAATTCTCCTATATAGATTCGGATGAGGAGGAAGATAATGAGGAGGATGAACCCATACCAAATGAAAGTAACCAAACAGAAACTCATAAGATTTCCCCACAAGAACCTATGGAATCACAATCGAGAAAGAACTCAAATTCAATGGAAATCAGTGGAACCAAAAGGCAACACTCATCAGACGCCTCTGATTCAGACAAGGAAAATCCTTGACCTGACGAAGAAAATCCACTTCAACTTGTTCCCATAATTCCGTCCCAAGGAGAATGGCGCAAAGTTGAGAAGAAAAAGGGGAGAAAGTCATGATTTCTCCCAATTTTCTCTTTTGTTCCTGCTGTGGTCCTTTCTCATACTTTTTGTTTTTATTTTTTTATTTTTTTTTCAAGCTCTCCACCTGGATAGGCAATGGCCCGTGCATTCCTCATATGAGGAGGTCGTGTATCTATTCAGTGGTCTTCCCTACATGTTTAGTTGGATGGGGTTGAAATTTCTCATCTAGTGAGCTCTATGATTCGCAAATTATAGAGTAAAATGAATGTTGCGGCATATACTATGTAACTTTTATCCTGGTAATAAAAAGTTCGATTTTTTCTTTTGGAAAAAAATCCTATACTCCTTTCTATATCAAGGTCAATGATATAAAGCTTACTTGTTCTAATTTGATGATGTTATGCTCCCTCTTGATCATGTCCATGAAAAAGCAAGAGATTAACATTATGAAGATTGCCCTTCAATAGTTCATAAAAGATTTTGAGAAACTTCACTCCTTGATTTTTCATCTTCATATTGGTTTCTCCAACCTCTTTATGCAAGTTGAGACTTTCTCTAAGAACTTAGCTTAACACTATCAAGCAATTTAAAAACTACAAGAGGAATGTGGAGCCCTGCACACCCAAAAAGAAAACTTTAGAACTTAGTAACTGGAAAGCATGCATAATCACTTTCTTCAAGACATTTAGAAATAACTCTAGCAAAATTATCAGATTATCTCCTTCCAAACATAAATGCTCCTAGTTCTAGAGATTCACAAACTGGTGACCAAGCATAGAGTGCTTCTCCCTCCCCTGGACCTCTTACGCGTAGTATATTGTTATCCTTATTCTAAGCATCTACTACAGAGACTATGAAGTTAGCTTCATTGTTGGGTCCCTATAATACTAGTGATTACCCCATTACTATGGTAGTTGTACCCCTTATTAATATTGTTGTGCCCCTATTGCCCCCATATTGTTGTTACTGTGCCCCATAGAATCCCTCTATTGTTATTTTTGTGGCTTTATATTATTATTGTTAGGTCGGCTGGGTTATATTGTGACTCCTTAGACTCCTATATATAGAAAGGAGGTTTTGTCATTTGTAATATCCAAGAATTGTTCATTTATGTAATGTAAAGGAGGTTGCCCCCTCGAAGAGGCTGAATTCTAAGGCGTTGATCTATCTTTTCTATCTTTTCTTGAGCTGGTTTCATAACATTGGGTATCAGAGCTTTGGATTCTAGGGTTTCGCTGCTCCAAACAGGCCATCGTGGCATTTTCTCTATAACTTTTTTCTGTGACGTTTCAGAAGTCGCAAATAAAACCCATTTGAGAAGAAATCGCGCTGAACCTTGGGTCCAAATTTCAGAGATTTTTGCATGATATTTACGGAGATATGATCTGAGGAAATCGGTCTTTTTTGCAGACTCCTGAATTACATTCAAAACAGGTGACCTGGGGAAAATCGTCATAACTTTCTCTCCGAGCATCGGATTGAAATTTCGTAAGAAGGTACAGAAAGAGGACGGACTGTAGTTTCTTGTTTGCATTTTTCAGATCCAAAGGTCGAAATAGTGACTCGTGGCACGTCGTACAAGTTCGCTTTACTGAACTAGTCTATAATCAAGTCACTGTGGGAGATTTCACATAACTCTTCCTTGGAGAATCCAATTTGGGTTAGACTTGTGGCATTGGAAAGAGGACACATAGGGCTACTACGGGTCACAAATTCAGAACTAGATGATCGGAAAGGACAGAGATACATCAGAGGCAATATCGAGCTCCTACAAAGTGAAAAAAGGTGTGTAGATTTTCTTAAATTTTTGCTTAAGCTTGGTTTGAAAATTTATTATGAAGGAATTCAAAGGGCTAGTAGAGCATTATTATCGGTAACTGATGCCCCGAGGAAAGAAAATGTAAACACCTAGTAAGGAACCTGAAACCTCTAGCATGACTCATGAAGAAGAGGAAGAAATGCTACATGATATATCAAAATTACAAGACCAAGTGCAAAAAATGTCAGCCTCACAAAAGATAACAGAAGCTAAGATAAATGGCATGGAATCTAAGATAAAGGGTGTGGAAGCTAAGATGGACGATTGGAAGACAGATTTGAAGACAGACATGGATGATTTGAAGACAGATTTGAGGACAGACATGGACGAATTGAAGATAAATATGAATAAGTTGCTACAAGAAATGGTCACTAAGGGTGAAAGGGTAGTAAAGGAAACTCATGATGAGAACAAAAGAAATGTTAATCATGATTCCATAGACTCTAATGTGGGATCGAAGACCCATCATATTCCAAAAATCGACATGAGGAAGTTTGATGGAAAGGATCCCGCAACATGGATATTACAGATGGAGCAATTTTTCGATCTCAATAATGTGTAAAACACACAAAAGGTACGTATGGCAACTTTATATTTGGAACCAAATCAGTTTGTATGGTATCAATGTCTTTGCTCTCGTAAACAATTTATCACTTGGGAAATTTTTACCAAAGAATTGATGGCACATTATGAGGATACAAAAAGAAACACATTTTTTAGCCAATTGATAAGTCTCAAACAAAAGGGTCCAATAATGGAGCACATTGAGGAGTTCCAAAAATTGAACATAAGGGTAAAAGATATTCCAGAGGAGCATAGGATTGATGTGTTCATAGGGTCTTTAAAGGATAATATCCAACATGATGTTCGCCTTTGGGAACCTGATTCATTAGAGAAGGCATTCAGGTTAGCAAGAACAATGGAAAGCAAAATTATGGCAACCAGGAAAAGCATACTACTCACAACTATAAAGATGGAAGTGTTGTTGCCCCTAGTCTTCCACAACCTATAAGGTTGACACCACAACAATTGGAAGAAAAAAGCACAAAAGGGCTTTGTTACAGTTGTGATAACAAATACACTAAAGGTCATAAGTGTGCTGAGAGGAAATTATTATACATAGATTGTGAAGAGGAAGAAGAAAAGGAGCAAGAAAGGCCAAAAGAAGAGGATATGCTCCAGGAACAAAGCCTAGATAAAGAAGAAATGAATTCGACCATATCTTGTAATGCATTGGCAGGAATTACCACTCCTCAAACCATCAAGATAGAAGGGCAAATCAAGAAGAAAAAGGTAATAGTGTTGATTGATTCAGGAAGTACCCATAATTTTATTCAATGTAAGGTAGCAAAAGAATTGAATTGCTTCTTATATCCAGCACCAGAGTGTCAAGTGATGGTTGCAAATGGAGGAACAATAAATTGCTCTGGAAAGTGCCATAATATCAAGCTATCCATGGAGAATAATGTATTGACTAGCCCAATGTTTTCCATTACAATGGGAGGTGCTAATGTTGTACTAGGAGTCCAATGGCTATAATCCTTGGGTACAATAGCTTTTAATTTTCAAGAACTTTTCATGAAATTTTCTGCTGAAGGAAAGGAAGTTGAATTAAGGGGTATTGCAGGGAAATTGGGAAAGATAATTGGCTCTAATGGTATGACAAAGCTTCTAAAAAAGGAACAAAGAGGTGTAATTGCTCAATTATGTTTGATAGATGTTTCCACATCAGAATCATCTATTTCTCCAGATCTCCAAAAAGTTTTGGACAATCATTACAAGGTATTTGAGACTCCCAAAGGTCTCCTGCCTATTTCATGATCATGATCATGCTATTCATCTGATTCCAGGAAGTGTTCTTCCAAACATCAAACATACAGATATCCCTATGCCCAAAAGAGTGAAATTGAATGTATGGTTGCATAAATGCTAGAGGTTGGTATAATTCAACCTAGTCAAAGCTCTTTCTCTGCTCCAGTAGTATTGGTGTGCAAGAAGGATGGATCATGGCACATGTGTCTAGATTATAGGGAGATCAACAATCTCACTATTAAAGATAAGTTTCCCATTCCCATGATTGATTAATTACTGGATGAATTTCATGGATCAATTTACTTCACCAAGTTGGATCTTCATTCAGGATATCATCAAATCAGAATGAAGACTGAAGACATTCCAAAAACAGCATTTAAGAACTCATGAGGGTCATTATGAATTTTTGGTCATGCCTTTTAACCTTACTAATGCACCTTCTACATTTCAAGGTTTGATGAATTCCATTTTCAAACCCTTCCTTAGAAAATTTGTGTTAGTATTTTTTGATGATATACTAATCTATAGCAAGTCGTGGAAGGATCATGTTGAACATGTTGATAGGGTGCTACAACTATTGGAGGAGAAACAATTATATGCAAAAAGATCCAAATGTTTCTTGGGAGTCCAACAGGTGGAATATCTGGGTCATATTGTATCTCATGAAGGAGTTAAGGTCGACCCTAGCAAAATTAAAGCCATTAAGGAAT
>APFE030139465.1:0-23248 GCA_000404065.3 Pinus taeda
AAACGCCAAACTGTGGGCCCCGTTTGGGGGTAAGTTGGTACATCAACTTCTCGGGGTCGTAACTTTAGCATCTGATCTCCGTTTGACGCGTACAATAGCTCATTAGAAAGATCTATTCGAGCACTATCATTGTTGGAACAGGCAACACGTCCATGTCCCATGGACCTGTGTTGCCCCTGGATTCCCCAAAAAACGTCGTTTAGGGCCTCAAAACGGCTCCGGAAGTTCAGGACCCGAAAAACTGCTAAAAATAGTAAGTTGTGCTACAATTAAGGAAACTGAAAATGCTGAGAAAGACACTGGTGGGGGTCCAGGTGGACTTGGCAGGTGGCCACCAATATCCGCTTGGATCAATATTGTAAATCTAGACAAAGAGTTTGTAGTGTGCACAGATGCTTGTAAGAGAGGACTTGGTGGCGTTCCTATGCAGGATGCACAGGTGGTATGCTATGAATCATGGAAAGTAAATGAGCATGAATATAATTACCCAACACATGATTTGGAGTTACAGTGATCATACATGCATTGAAGATGTGGAGGCACTATGTTCTTGGCAGGAGGTTTACACTGATGAGAGATCACATTGGGTTGAGGTATTTGTTTGATCAGCGAAATTTGAACGCCAAGAAGGATAGATGGTTGGCCATAAACAATGAGTTCAACTTCAATATTAGGTACATCAAAGGTAAAGAGAATAGGGTGGAAGATGATCTTATCAGGTGGGTACAGGTAATCACTTAGCGATTATGAGCTGCTATGGGACAATCTTCTAAGCTAAGATCTTGTAGGCAGGTTAGTAGGATGTTAGATATATGGAGATTATGCAGAGGTTCAGTTGTGTACTGGTACAAGTATAGGTAGTAGTATAGGTGTAGCTATTGGTAGTGGTACAAGTACAGGTACAGGTGCAGTTGCACCTGATGTGGATTATTGTCTTACAATAGATTGATTGGTCAAATTCAGAGACATTATATATGTTTCAGATAGTAGTGAGCTCAACAAGGTGACTTTGAGGGAGTTTCATGTGAAACCATATTCAGGTCACCCAGGGTATTATGAGACAATGACTGTAGTGAAGAGATTTTATTATTGGCCGAACTTGAAGAGGGATGTAGAGGAGTTTGCGGCTAGGTATTTTGATTGTTAGCATGTGAAGGCAAAGTGTAAGCATCGAGGTGGACTACTACAACTGATTGCGATTCCATGGTGGAAATGGGAAGTCATTTCCATAGACTTCATCATAGGTTTTCCAAGGATAGTGAGACAGTATGATTCCATCATGATTATTGTGGACATTTTAACAAAGGTTGCGCACTTCATTCTAGTTAAGTCTACATTTTCAGCTAATGATGTAGCATAGGTATTCATCCAAGATGTAGTTAGATTGCATGGTGTTCCAAAGAAGATTATGTCATACTGGGATGAAAAGTTCACTTCCAAGTTTTGTAAGGAGTTGTTTGCAAGTTTGGGCACAAAGTTGGCTTTTAGTATAGCTTATCATCTGTAGACAGATGGACAACTAGAGAGGATCAACAACATATTGGAGGACATGTTGAGGATATATGTGATGAATCAACATAGAAAGTGGGAAGACTATCTTCCACTCGTAGAGTTCGCTTACAACAACGGTTATCATGAGTAATTGAGGATGATTCCTTTCAAGGAATTGTATGGATCTAGTTGTAATACTCATATCAACTGGAGTGATCTAGTGAATAGGGTACTTATTGGACCAGATATGTTGGTAGACATGGAATAGGAAATGCAGGTAATCAAGAAGAATCTAAAAGCAACAAAATATAGGCAGAAGAGCTATGCATATCGAAACATGTTGTTCAAAGAGTTCCAAGTTGGGGAATAGGTGTATTTTCACATCAAACAAAAGAAGAGATCCTTATGGATTGGATCATGTACCAAGCTGGCACCATGGTTTTGTGGACCTGTTGGAAGTGCTGGACCTACCAACATTTAGGGGCTCTCCCTAGTATGAAGTCCGAAATAGACTTCACAACGTTTGGTGTGGTAGTCCCATCTGGTAGGATGGCTCAGTTGCCATTACCTTAGAGATTTTCCTTAGCTCTTGTTGTTTAGCATATGAGTGTTATGCTTGTAACTTCAAGAAAGAGAGATGAGTATGCTTGGTGAGTGCGTAATTTAACTTTGTGTCTGGGTTCTCGTTTTGTAAGGGAGAGGGTAAAAGTGAGCCTCTAGATGAGAGGTAGTAGTACCACCTAGGGAGAGACATGCGCAAAAACAACAAGGGTTTGTCTAACATCCAACAGAATAGTCCACAATGGATGCGATAGTCATTAAAACCAAAGCACAAGGGAAAACACATACACTGTCCAATGGAGTATCCCACACGGGGGTTACGGTCATTATAACCAAGAAAACACAAGAATGGTTTGTCTAAGGTCCAGCGGAGTAGTCCACATAGACGAGACAATAGTGATAAACAATACAACTCATCTTCAACAATGTAAGTACTAAAATAACCGAAGTAGTTCAGCTATCTTAGTACAGGTTAAGCAAACATGCACTACAAACGTTTAAAGAATAATATTACAAACAGATACAAAACATGCGTAAAAATGTGCTCACCTGAGATAGACTTCTGAATTAAGTAAAAGTTCCAAGACACATTTGTACACCATACATCACTAGCCCCAGTAGTGAGATATTGGAGCCACTCCTTGCTCCTCAAAGAACATAAAACAGACTCTCAAGGCTATGTGGGAGGAGCCAAGGTGGAAATCCCTTTTCTCATACAATGAGGGGGTATCTATAGCCAAGCGAGATAGCTGACCCTTATTACTCGTTGACTTCCCTCATGACTGTTTGACTTCTTATGAATATTGGAATTACATGATTCTTCAACTTCATATGTGTGTCTTTTGGACTTTCACATTACATTACATTTGATTACATCAAGTATGGCCCGTAGTAGTGATGTGGCCGAGACAACTGTGTTGGCATTATGGATAAAGTGTTGTCCTTGATGGCAACCTATTCTGGTGATAAACCACAGTACTTCAAGTTAGCAGCAGAGATTGATGATCATCTATCAAATATGGAAGAAAATAAGGGGTACGCAGGTACACCTTACAGAAAGTGCGTACCCGCAAGTACACCGTGAAGGGACCGCGTCCTAATACGTAGATAAGCCGTCCAGGAGGTGTGTACCCTAGTGCACACATTTCAAGGCAAAGAAAAGCACACATGGGGTTTCTTATGTTTAATTAGCTGACGGTATTTGTGTTTCTATGGTTTTGGCTTGTGGTATTGATCCATGTTTTTAGGAGGAGCTTGCCTATATAAAGCAAAGGAGATCATTTGACTTATGTATGTGATTGGGTTGAACATCTTATGAGAGCTAGATCTGAAATATCATGATCTCTTGGGTGTAATGTCTAGATCTAAATAAGGTGAATCTACTGATGAATTGAGATCTCTACGGCGCATGATCAGATCTGTAGATCTGACTGTCTGGGTTGCTCTTGAAGTATTGAAATTATCTATGCCCGAAGGTACGCAGGTGCAGTGAAAGAAAAGTGCGTACATACGCTGGGACGAAGCGTTTCAGGTGCACCAGTACGCAGACACAGAAGGGTTTCAGGTGTGCCGGTATGCAGACATAGAAGGGTTGCAGGTGTGCCGGTACACAGACAGAGAAAGGTTGCAGGTGCGCCGGTACGCTGGCACAGAAGGGTTGCAGGTGCACCGGTACGCAGGCACAGAAGGGTTGCAGGTGCGGAGGTATGCAGGCAGATCAAAGGACACAGTGCGTAGGTAAGCAGGTGAGCAGTTCAGTTACCTGCTTAGGTAAGCAGGTGAGTAGTTCAGTTACCTGCGTAGGTAAGCAGGTGAGCAGTTGAGTTACCTGCGTACCATAAGCAAGATGTACATGGGTGAAGTGCCTTACTTCTCTTGAAATCTTTGTTTATCATTGCTTTGTTCTGGGTTGGTTCTATTATTGTTGATCTGGGTACTACAGTTGACTGCGTGATTTTCTTATACTTGATGATCATTTGATGCTTATGGATCCAGTTTGAAAATTTATGAAAAGTGGTCCTTGAAAAGAAGTAGGGGGTTGTAGCTCCCTTCCAGAGAGACTGGAAAACGAGAGAGAGTTGTAGCTCTCTGTAGGTTGCAACCTGCGTACTGGTAAAGGACTGCACTAGTGCAAGACCATTGTAAAAGGAGTTTCTAATTTGAAAGAAGATAGAGACATATTGCAGCAGGTGGTTTTCACCCACATTGGGTTTCCACCTTATATCTGGTGTTCTTTGATGTGACTGTCTGTTTTTCTTGCTCATTATTTTATGGTACTGATATGCAAAAATAATTCAAAGTGTAAATAAGGAAGATTTGTTAAAATAACTAGATAATACTGATTCACCCCCCCTCTCAGTATTATTTTCAACAAGAATTGCTATGGTTCATTATTTTATTTTTTGAAGCTTACCCTATTCAATAAAGTTTGATCTATGTCAAAATAAGATCTTTGCAAGAAAGGGCGCTGGACTTGCATACCTTTTTCTATGGTTAACATACTACAATAGTTCGTGTCGACATTTCACTAAGTGAGTTGAAGACTATGATAGTAAGCTTATTGTAGACATAACAATGATCTCAAAAAGAGGCAATAATGGAGAACAAGTAAGGTGATAAAGTTATGTATAATTTTTTATGCATTTATGATTAATATTTTTCACTAGGTCATGGTAATGACCACTGAAAATAGAAAAAAGGGTTTGCACAAATATTAGAAATAGTGACATGTAAATTGATGCTATGATGCATATGAATACTAGGTCTTGTAATCATATGAAATGGATAAAAGATATGACAACATCATTATGGTTTTCCAATATAAGCCTTGATGACTATGAAGGATCTAGGGTTTACATAGAATTTGAAAATTTCATGACAGGACTTAAATATCTAGGGCTTTGAAACTAAATCTCTTGTGTGGTTGTAGAAATTTACAGTTTGTAAGTGACAGGTCTTGGCATCTAGGGTTTTTAAACCCTAGTATGGAATAAAGAGGAAAAACCCTAGAAATAGAATCCCTAATTGATTGTTTCTACTATGAAAGAAAAGGAACCTAGTTATTAATAATGGCAGGTATTATCTCATGCTGACATGAAGACAAGGTTTGATGAGATAGGGTCCAAGATTAAGAGTCAAGTCAACCTTCCTCCAAAGATAAGTATTTAACATATTATTGATTATTGTCTTTATATTTTTGTCTTCCTATTCTTTCATAAGTCTTATAACCAAGGTTACAAGTCAAAGCTAGCTTTATCTAAAGCTTGACTAAATTGACGATAGAATTGAAGGAACATGGCATAGCATGAAGACTGTGAAGGAAGGAGCAGTTTGATACATGCATCAAATAAGGATATCAGATGACAAGAAGATTACTAACCTCATATGGAAAGAGGGAGTTGTAAAGACCCTAATTATTACGATATTGAAGCTTGTTGATTGGTTTAAACTTAAGATCATGAAGATGAATGTTGTTGCAATATGAAAATGATTGTTGACTTTAGAAAAAGATAGTAGCATAATTTGACTTGAGACCATTGTGATTTGGTAACTTTGATCTTGATGATTTGGCTCCCTAAAAAGGCGTATTGCAGAAGTATATGCAAAAGCTGGAAACAAAGTAGTTGAGATAACTTGTTGGATGATATTGATGTACCCACAGCTGCATGATTTGATCATGAAACACATGGATTGTGTGGATAACACTATGGATGGCTTGGATAAGCATGAGAGAAAAATTGATATTAAGAAAGTTGATATGGAATAATATGAGCTAGAACTCTGTTATGAATAGAAGGAATGTGCTAGTAGCTATGAGGAAACTTGATAGTTTGAATATGATGGATGAACATATTGATGGTGATGTTGCATGAATATTGTCAATATACAGGAATCTTAAAGTTTGATGTGTGTTGGGCCTTACTTACTGATGTAAATCAAGCTCCAATTTCTCTGTCAACCCGAGTACATACACTTAGAGGCACTATCTAATATATACATATCTAGAAGGTTTTGGTTTCTAAATGATAGCTTAGTGTGGAAAAATCAACAATGATCTTTTACAAGAGGTTTCTCTTTGTCTTTTTAACACTTAAGAATTTACTTAAATGAAACAAATCTAATTGTCTATATGGAAAATAGAGTCCTAATTACTTATCACACAAAATAGTAAATAAAATATGTAGCTTTGGAGATCAATAATAGCGGAACCTCCTATAAGGTTCAATCATCAAACTACCAATTGAGCTCTGCAACTACAAATCATAACCAATGAACAACAAATTATAGATCAAGCTATGAGATAGAAAACCATGAAATAACAAGCAAAATTATCAATTTTGAGATGAATATCAATTGAGGTTTTCTTACAAAACTCTTTCACAATAGGTACGGATCTCTTTAATTAAAAATTTCCAATTTTGTAAACTTGCAGCATATGAATTGAATGACAATTCTAAGTATCAGATCTATCTATGCAATTGTAAAAGAAAATTCAAGGAAAAGTGTACCATCTCTGTAGTGGGGGCCCTCCACACTTTTCAAGCACACCTTAGACTAATTCAAATGAAGAAAACTATTGCATCTGAAACATAAATATGGACTCCAACATTGTATCTCTGTATTCAAGTCTGGAAATAAAAAATACATAAACTGTGTTCCCAAGTTTTTCATGTATCAAAAACTAAACTACATAATTCTCCTTTTGAGTTATTTATCATAAATATTCACAACAAGAGGAAGCTATTCGTACTCCTCATAATTCTAATGAAATCCTAACAATTACATCAAAGGAGGTCGAATTAGTTTAGATCCTCAATTTGAGCAAAATCTCAAAAATAGCAAAATCTGTTCACAAAATCTAGAATTTCTGCTAAAATAGATAGGTTTGACCAGCATTGGCCGGCCACCTATAATCTTAAAATCTAGGATTGAATAGATATTCTACCATCCTTGTACATTTAGGATCAATCCCCAAGTCTTCGAATTTTCCAACCTGTCTTGCAACATGTCAAACCATGGATCCATTATAGGAAGTTACAACAACTTGTAATTTTTTGGAAATTTTCAATTTTAACACAAAAATTCCTAAGATTAATTCCAAGATAAAAGTAATGGAAATAACATTATATCAAACAATTTCTAAGGAATATGGAGGAAATTTAAAGGCTAAATAAAGGAAAATGATGATAAAAGAGGTTTTTTACATAAAATAACCAGTCATAAATTGGTAACCAACACCTCCCCCAAACACAGGACTTTGCATGTCCTCATGCAAATGAATTCTAACTTGTCAAAATCTTCCCTCTGCTTCTACTTCTACTTCTGCCTCTACCTTCGCTGCATGGAGTAAAGTATCAATGTTCAATTGGGCCTTGTATTCAGTTTTCAAAATTTGGTATTTAGTTTTGATGGCCTTCTTCTGTTTGTATAATTTATAGGCCCTCTTACCAATCTGAACCTTGTAGGCTTGGAGTTTCTTGACCTTCTTCTTCAACTTCTCATTTTCATATTGAAACATTTTACTTTGTGTTCTAAGGGTTTCATTTTCTTTCTTCACAACTCTTTCCAGAATTTCAGACTCCATAAGTTGTCGCTGCAATTTTTTAATTTTCCTTTCCAATTTCCTTTTCTTTTTGCCTTAAAATTTTTGTTCCTGTGGTTCTTCCTCTTTGCCCCTTGTTTCCAATTCCCATATATAATCATACTGAGGTTGCTATAAGATTTCATCTTCTTCCACTATTTTCCCTTTTTGACCAAATTTAGTCTTTCTAGACCTCCTTTTATAGGTGGTAAAAATCTTATCCTTCTCAGCTTCCTTAGTTTCTTCTCTTACCATTTTTCTGGTTTTTACACTTCAATTAGATGGAGCAGAGGTATTAGCTCTGTGCTCTGAAACCTCCTCTTCCACATCATCCACATCAACCAATAATTCTGGATTTTGTTGTCTTTCTTGTTCCTCTTCATCTGCTGTAAATTCATTAGAAACCAGAAATCTTTTCCAACATAATCCTATCTTCTGCAATTCAAACTCAATTAAATTTTTCACCAAGCCAAAATGATATAAGCTCCTATCCATGTTACTTCTTTTTTTTTGTATAGTTTTGGACATCTTAGTTAAACTCTGCAGAAGAAAAAATGGTAAACTTATAATGCAGTCTCCCCTCAAATGCATCAGCAGTTTAATATGATAAAGATACACTACACTGTATCTACCCTCACATGTTATGAATTTTTGAATCACATAGACTATTTCATCCCAAGGATGAATAAGCCAACTCCTAGGAACTCATGTCTTCCAATTAACTGTTGATACTCTTGATCTAGATAAGAAATGTGTCCAGGATTTCTCCTTAAACTGATTGGTTTTGAAATATTTCTCTCCCTCTAGACTTATGCCTATAGCTTGGGCAATTATATCCTCTGAAACTCTAAAGGATAGGTTCCCTATCGTGGCTCTCTCTCCAATGAAAAAAGAAGAAAATTCCCTGGATGTTAACTCATTGTGTCCATTAATTTATTATAGAAAAACAAACCACTGTTTTGCTCTAAGGATGTCTACACAGTCTTTATGCAGTTTAGAAATATCAAATTGTTCCGGCTCTGTTCTATTTTCCATGAGAATTATTTTACTTTTTACCCTGCTCTGTAAGAAGAATTGACCAAGGTTTTTGGAAAAAAAAACTACCTGGTCCTACGTTGACCTGAATGTTGTTCTTATGCCTTGAATTTCTCATCTTTGCTGGAGTGAAAACAGCTGTTGTCCTCAAATTGGAATCTCCTTCTCAATTCTTGGTTGGTCCTGTGTAATTTGGCCCTTAAGACTCGTATGTTGACATTTCCATTATCAACATACTCGTAGCTCTCCTTATTACAATTCATGCATACCTCAAGGAGGGTTTCTTAGGTGTTCAGGGTTTCTAAGAACAAAGTAAATGATTTTCTACGCGTTTGGGCTTTATCAAACACTCACTAATGAGCTCTTCACCTTTAGACACAACATTCAACACTAATGAACCTTTCCTACAGCGTTCAATAGTAATGAACCTCTCCTACAACACAATACTTAGTAATGATAAGCCTGGTGGTTATAAGGAACAATCACATTCAATTTTCGTAAATGATGAGCTTCGGCATAATGGCATGGTATGAACCTTGGCTAAGATCAAGAGTAACTACAGATCATTATGTTCTCCTTTAATTACTTGAAACTGTCTGTTGATCCCTGTTATGATGACATTTTGTCATAATATTTCCTTAATACCCTTTTCAACCATCATCTAAACGTTTCATTATAACATATGCATTTTGTCAAAAAAAATTGGTTAAGAACCATGAAAAATTTTGCATGTCTATTTAAATCATTAAACCTATACCTCGTACCTCAAAAATGTTCGATCTATCACTGTTTTTGACTAGATATGATTAGGTTTGTTTTAGTGGATCTGTTGGCACATTTGACTAATGTATCGGAGTATAGACTTATGGATCAAAGTGTTATGTATAGGATAAAGAAATAGGATATATAGGTTAGGATGGATAGTTTTTAAGAGTAGGAATAAATCCTACAGGGATAAAATAATGAGTATAGGCTTAAGGATCAGGCTATTTGGCTGAGTGAAGGATAGGCTAAGTGAATACGATATATGATATGATGAATGATTGAGAAACTAAAATCAATAAATATCATTAACCACTATTTAAAAATTGAAATTAATAAAAGAAATTCAAGTATTAAAATGAAAATTTCTTACAGCCTTCAGATGTTTCCTTGTTGAATCTTAACCCTGATTGACTTATTTGATGTGTACAGGCATGACATAATCTGATCATGTAGTCTTCTTCTTCTTAACAGGTCCCTTATAAAAAATTATCAAGCAACAGATCCCTTTGTTGATGTGCTCTAGATTTAGATTGAACAAATCCTTCTTGAGAAATAATGAACACCAATCCTCTGTTGAAAATTCCACTGAAAAAATGAAAGTAAAACAAATTCCTTCCTCTGATGTATTGAAATTCTGAAAATAAGGAGATGAAAAGGTATGAAAAGTTCAAACTTTTCTCCTCCTCTGCTGATCATATGACTTGTCCTCAAGTTATCAATTTTAAATTCAAATAGTCAAAGGATTTTATTTTGAAATACAAACGAAAAAGAATGAATTCTTACTGGCTAATTCCTTGGTTTTCCTATAAGAATTTGAGTTTAGTGTGCCAGAGTCTGGTTTTCACATCTAAATTGTTATTTTTTATTTTATTTTTTTAAGTAGAAAAATAACTAAGGAATAGATATCACGACAGACTGTTGTACTATCTGAACCTCATTTTGTTGTGTCACTATCTTCATGAAATCTTCTTTGCTAACAGGCTTATCGTAAATCTTCAGCCTGTGTCCATTTACTATAAATGTTCGGTCTTCTTGGTCAATGGTTTTGAGTTTGACTGATCCATTATGTAAAACTTCAAGAATTTCATCAAGGCCCATCCAGTGTGTTGTAAATTTGGCTTTAAATTTCGCCGTCGTTAAACTCCTTCTTCTTGATTCATTTATCGTGCCACTGTCGTCTTTGTTGATGGACTAGTGTTGTCCTTTCTACTGCTTGTTGTCTCATCTCATCCAACTGATTCAATTGCATAATTATTTCTTGATGTGCTTCAGAGAGATCAATGCCTAAATCTGCAGACCAGCTGATAAGGTGTAAACCCTGTTGTGTTTTTCCATGTGATTCTATAAGCCCAGAGTGCCTCATTGAGCTTATCTACCCAATATTTTCTATTTGTTTCCATTGTTTTAGTCATGATCCCTTCCACTATCTTGTTTGTATATTCCGCTTGGCCATTGGCTTGTGGATGGTAGGGTGTACTTCTTCTGTGTTTGATTTTGTACTTGTCAGTGATGTCTTGAACCAATCTAGAAGTGAATTGAGTCCCTTGGTCTATTACTATCTCTCTGGGCACTCCATATCTAACAAAGATTTCTTCAAAAAGGAAATTAACTATTATTTTCTCATTTTCCCTTGCAAGTGCCTTTGCTTCTGCCCATTTAGTCACATAATCTGTACATACTAAGATGTACTTTTTACCCTTGGAAGGTGGATTAATGGATCCAACAAAGTCCAAATCCCATTTTTCAAATGGCTCTAGATGTACCTATGGCTATAGCAGCATCTCATCTGATGTAGTTGGTCTGCATATGCATTGCCAACTATCACAACTTCTCACATATTTCTTTGAATATTTGAATATTGATGGCCAATAGTAGCCAAGGCTAAGGATTTTGTGGGTTGTCCTCTTGGCTGCAAAATGGCCACCACAATGTTCAGCATGACAAGATTTTAGTATGTAAATAATTTCATCCTCTCTTATACATATTCTAATAATTAAATCATAACTAGTGTAAAACAATTCTCCATTAACCCATGAATATCTTGCACTTTGCTTGATCAGTATTTTCTTCTCCTTTGAGCTGAATCATGGAGGTATCTTCCCTGTGGACAAGTAATTAGCTAAATCAGCATACCATGGTGTTAATATTGAAATTGCAAATAAATGTTCATCGAGAAATGAATCTTCAACTAGAACAACTTCACCTAGATTTTGTAGTCTAGAAAAGTAATCTACTACCTAGTTCTCTTTCCCTGTTTTGTCCAGCACTGTGAGATTAAATTCCTGTAGTAATCATAATCATCTTGTGATCCTGCCATTAGTTATAGGTTTGTTCATTAATTATCTAATGGCAAAGTGGTCAGTGTGAACAAAGACTTCATAACCAGTTATGTAGTGACGAAATTTGTTCACAGCATGTATGATTGCAAGCATTTCCTTCTTAGTTACTGTGTAGTTGAGTTCAGCAGGAATAAAATTTTTACTGATGAAGTAAATGGCATAAGTTAAAG
Organism: Pinus taeda; assembly: GCA_000404065.3. Lineage (NCBI taxonomy): Eukaryota > Viridiplantae > Streptophyta > Pinopsida > Pinales > Pinaceae > Pinus > Pinus taeda. The sequence continues at coordinate 11,943 of APFE030139465.1, forward strand.
CATCTTCTTTCTGCCCTAATGAAGCCCCTATTGCTATATTGGATGCATCAGTGGAGATTTGAAAAGGTGAAGTCCAATTGGGTCCCCTCAAAACTAGAGTTGTGGACAATTTCTCTTTAAGTTTCTCAAAAGCATTTTGACAAGCATCATTCCAATTGAAAGATACATATTTTGCAAGAAACTTAAGAAAAGGCAAAGCTATATTACTAAAGTTTTCAATAAATCTCCTATAATAGCTTGCATAACCAAGAAAGATTCTTACATCTTTTTGATTTGTTGGAATCGGAAATTTGACAATAATTTGAATTTTGGTTTGATCTACCTTGATTCCCTCGAAAGAAACATGATGTCCTAAGACTATTCCCTCATTCAACATCATATAACATTTTTCATTGCTTAAAGACAAGTTGCTTTATATACATCATTTTAAAACATTCTCAAGATTTTGCAAAGAATGGTCAAAGGAATCACCATATACTGAAAAATCATCCATATATACTTCAACACATTCATGAACCAGATCAGTCAATATTTCTAGTACTGCTCTCTGAAATGTTGTTGGAGCATTGCATAATCCAAATGGTAAAAATTTGTAAGCATATGTGCCCCAGGGAGAGGTAAATGTTGTTTTTTCTTGGTCTTCTAAGGCTATGCTGATCCAATTGTAACTGCTAAAACCATCCAGGAAGGAAAATGATATTTTTCCAGCCAATGTATCGAAAACTTGGTCAATAAATGGCAATGGAAAATAGTCTTTAAGGGTGGCTTTATTCAGTTCTCTGTAGTCAACACAAACTCACCACTTACCATTTTTCTTGGGGACTATCACTAGTTGAGATACCTACTGGTTGTCAAGGATGGGGTAAATGAAATTTACTTTCAGTAGCTTCTGCAATTCATCTCTTACAATCTCTTTAAGCATGGGATTCATCCTTCTCCGTGGCCGCCTCACTGGTCGAATAATAGTGTCTGTATAGATATGGTGAGTGCAAGTTTTTCAGGTGAATTCCCTGCATGTCAATGTAGTCCCAAGAAAATTCCTTTTGGTATTTGGTCAGAAAATCAAGCAATTTCTATTCCTAAGATTAATCTAAAAATGCTCCTATGTTTAGTGTTTTTCCTGGGATGATTTCTACAGTCTTGCTTTGTGTGTTCGTAATGGAGTTGATTGGAAAGACATCTTCAAATAATGTTTTCAGAGAATATATGGTACAAGTTTCCTGAAAGCTCTGTGCCAATATTTGATCTGCAATAGTGTATTGTTCATTTCTCAATTCCTCTGAAACATCAGGTTGAGAGATAAACATTTCTACCGAATCTTCATTATTGTCTTCCCTGAAATCATAAATTTGATTGATGCTTAAAACATAATATATTTCTTCTTTATCATTGTATTTATCATCAAGCCATAGGTTATGTGTTACTGTTGGAGCTTGGGTTGATGGGCATAAGGTAAGTTGTTTTCTCTCTGTTCCTCTAGAAATTCATATTACCGATCTACACCCAATAAATGCATTAGCAGTTGCCAAACATGGTCTGCCAAGTATGAGAGGGTGTCCTCCTAAATTTGACTTTTGCTAGAGAACTAGGAAATCAACTGGATACTCCCAAGAGTCTAGTGAAAAAAATTATATCTTCCAATATCCCTTCAAGAATGACTTTAGAGCGATCTCCTAATTTCAAAACAATTGGTGTTGACTGTAAATTTGTCAGCTGTAAGGTTTTCATTGTATCCAATGTCATGACATTTATTGTAGCTCCCAAATCAATGAGAGTATTTGGAATGGAGATTTTGTTGATTGTTGCTGTAACTCTAGGTATACTAGGGTCAACATATTTCTCCATAGAAATGACATTTGACATAAGGCCAGTTAAATTTCCAATAACTTGATTGGTCTATGGATTAAATCTTTTCTTTGCAGGCTTTTTAAGATAGAGTTCTTTGATGGCTTTGGTATAAATTGGAATATCCTTAATTGCCTGGAGCAATGGAATTTTTACATACACATTTCTTGGCTCATCCAGAACATCGAATTGTGGCAGAGATGTGGGTGGTTGAAGTAACCGCTCAGGAAAAGGAGGTGACTACACTATCTTAATTTGTTTGCCTTGTTCTAAATTATCTTGTTTTTACTGTGCACTGGAAATTCATGTTCATTAGTTTTATTTGAACTCTCTTTCATTGAAACAGGTGGAGGTGAAGGTTCTATGTGAAGAGTTCGACCGGATCTAAGTTCTATGTTTTGTAGAGGTAGAATTGGGTACGATGGTCCCTCATCCACACTATATGCTGGTTTATCCAATCGATTATTTGGATTGGCTACTGGTTGAGCAGGTATCTGCATAGGTTTAGGAGGTTGATTAGATGGTAATTGTAGTTGTGGTTGATTCATTGGTGGAGAAGCAGGTAAGTTTTGTTGAGGATTTTGTTATTGATAAGCAATTGGTTACTGAGGGTATTGTTGTGTGTACTGTGGTGGATATGGCTGAGAGTATTGTTGTTGATATTGTTGAGGATATGGGTGAGGAAATGACTATTGATATTGCTGAGGTGGTTGTTGAGAAAATTTCTGAGGATGTGAATATCCTCTCCATCCCTATTGTGGATAATATTGTTGTTGCTGATCAAACCAATTTTTCCATGGCATAGGAACATTCTAATAATTCTGAACAGGCATTTGATAATTTGTTGGATTTGGATTTTCAAACATACCTAGAGGTCTTGGCTGCCATGGTCTCCGAGCTCCCACAAAATATAAGTTCTCCATCTCTGCATTAGCTTCCAAATTATAACTCTGCAAAACTTTCATCTTAGAGTGGTCATTAGTGTCATGATTTTCTGTACAAAACCCACAGACCTGAACATTATCTAAAGGACATTCTTTCAAAGCATGTTTTTTTTGGCATTTAGGACAAAGTATAGACAACACTTGTTCTTGTTCATCTTGTCTTTGCTTTGCTTTCAGAGAGTCTATTTCATTTCCCAAAGTGCTTAAGAGGTTTGTTTTAAAATCTTCAAATAGATTGCCTAGTTCAGCTTTGGTAATATTTCCTGTGGCATATTTAGTGATTCTAGATGTCGTAGCTCTTCTTCCATTTCTTGCTCTACTTCTGGAGAACTTCTGATGTAACAACCCAAAATAAACATGTAATTAATCAAGTAATTTATATTCAACATGCAATTATCAATTAATTAACCTCAAGTTCAAAAACTATGAGTAGAACATTTACATGTACCTGTGATTTTTGGTTGAAGCCTGCTAACTGCAACAAGGTTTTGGGGACGACTCTCCACCCAACTGTAGGCTCAATTGCACAAGGTCTTGCTACAACTGGCCACCCCCGAGCCCTCAATCAATGTACTACTGCCAGTGAATCCTCTATCTTAGAATACTATTCTCCCAAGAGAATGAATGATAGAATATTGGAATGATGGAATGCCTCTCATCTTCCTCACCATATATTAAATAGAGCAAACATCAGAAGGGGAACCACATGCACACACTCCATGTGTCAACATGCAACTTTACTACTTTCTTGTTTATTCTTTGTTTAACTTTTTGATAGCTTTACTGATTTTTACTGATTTTCTTGTTTTATTTATCTTTTATTTATATTATTTAAAGCATTAATTTATATTATTAATTATTATTATTATTTATGTTTATTATTAATATTTAATATTTTATTATTTATTGTTTATTATTTATTATTTATTATTAAGATATTACATACTCTCCCACTTTAAGGAACTTCGTCCCGAAGTTAAGTTGAATTATGTTATTATTTTATTATTTATATAAGGGACATTACATTTATTTTGTTATTTATTATGTCATGTAACAGTCCCGGCACCCTCTGCTGAACTAGTATAACCAGCAGGCATCGAAAGTTTCACAACACCCAGGAAATCCCAAGGAAGCTCTGTCATTTTTTCCCACATTCGGAATCAGGCATAAGCCTTCCATTTTTGTAATCAGGCATAAGCCTCCTCATTCTGTATCCTAGTCCATATAGACCTTAAGTGCTACTCTGATTTGAATTGCTATCTATATAGACCTGTGAGACTGAGAAAATCCATTTGGGTTTGGTTAGCATAACAGAAAGGAAAACCTGAATTCATGGGCTTGATCAAGGTTGATAAAGGCCCTTTGTGTAGCCGAATTTTTTTTATACAAACACACACACACATATATATATATAGATATAGATATATATATATTTAGTATAATAAAATTATTATATATATTATATATATATATATAATATATATATATATATTATATTATTAAATAGAATATTATATAATATATATATATATGATATAATGATAATAATATACTAATATATATAGATATATCCGAAATGTTCTTTGAAAACCAATTCACTGAGAATAGACAACATTTTGTTTTTTGGGGGATATAATGGTTAAGAAAAGGAGTTCAAATCACCGAGGTTGTTTGAATTTCCGGGCGGATTTTAGGATATTGTCCTTTAAGAGGTTATAAAACTAAGTAAAATTCTAATGTGAAGCCCCGTTTTGAATCAGAGTTTTTTAAGAAGTGTAGAGAGGAGCTCTCTCGTAATATCAACTTCCAAAGAGTTATTAATTTCATCAAAGGAAACCCTTAGAAGTAGGTCGAGGATGCTAAGTATATTTTATTTATTTTTGTCATTGTTTCTCATTTTTATTAGGCCTAACCATCATATTTTGGAATGTTCCATGAGCTTATCTATTTTGTCAAAAAATATTGTGTATCTTATGATGATTTCTGGAATACCTAGTGAGTAACATCTGTTTGGGGTTGTTTTTCCTTATGGAATCAACATTTTAATATAAAGTTTAATTTATTTTAATTTGTTTACTTCATCAATTAAGCTTGCTTTGTTATAAAATTTCGAAGTGAGATAAATTTATGAATAATTTGCGAGTAAAGGTCACCTTTGAATTAAAGGCAGCTTGTATGAATGTACAAAATTTATATAATTGGATGTGAGGACAAATGTGTATAACGGATGGTAGCTGTAATTACAATAATTGACAAATTTGATGAGAATTCGATCCTATACGGACAATATACTAAAATTTACATAATTAATTAATAAATGGATATACTTAGTACTTTATGTGAAGTTGTGTTAATTCTTTGTTGCGTACAAAAGAACAATAGAGGACAATATGATTTGTTGTATGAGTTGTGGGGTTAGTTGCATATTTTAATGCATGATCTCATAATTAAGAAAAAGGTTTGAAAATTATAATTTTTGTTAGAGAAAGTTCGTTTGAAAATGTATGGTCATGTATGAAACGTAAACAATGATTGTATTTTCAAGGGATGTATTCTTGCAAGTCAGCCTTGAAATTTTCCAAAAGTTCTCAGGCTTCTCAATTAACGTGAGATGCTCGAATAACAATGTCGAAGACCTTTTCCAATTATTTATGAAATGATAATCCATGGGAGAACCTCGCTTCATTTATGTACATCCGTGCATGCTGTAGGCTACCAGATCTGCAAGCGAATAGAAAAATTCACCAAGATATCATCGAAAGGGAATTTGAATCTGATGTTATTATGGACATAACGCTCGTAGAAATGTATGCTCAATGTGGTACTGTTGATATTGGTTACAAATTGTTTGTAAGAATACATGAATGAAGTATTGTTTCATGGAAATCCAAGTTACAGCCATTTACAGATAAGTATGATCCACAAGGTTACCTCAAATGAAGTGCATATCTGTTCAAAGTCCAAGCACCAAAAGAATCTCCTTCTCTCGTCAAGAATTCAAAGCACCAGAATCATTATAGCTAAAATGTATTGTAGCCAATAGGTTTGTTTATAGTTTCCTGGTTTTGTTTAGATCTTTATGTTGTAATTAATGAATGTAAACCCAGTAGCTATTAAAGCTTTGCTAAGGGTTTGATATGGTGTTGCCTTCGCGAGTGCGCTTGCAGGCAGACCATCTTATTAATAAAATGATTTATTTTGTGTTTTGGGGAGGGATAACCTTCCCAGTCATCCGATCCAGTTTTGGGTCGAGTGGCGGCATCTCTTCTTGTTTATGGTGTGTTTTTGTTGGAATATTTCTTTAGTTGTTTGATTTCTTAAAGCCCTTAGAGTAATCATTTAATGGCCATAAGAATCTCAAGATACATAAATTTGTTAATGATTTATTTTGTTAAAGGCAGTCCATTTAATTTTTATAACATAAGTTATGATTGCTTAAACAGATACTCAAAATATTTCACTATACAATACAAAATTTCAATTTATCCTAGCACATAAGGTCATGAATCTGTAGACTTAATATTGGTGTGACATATAATTTCAAAAGTCATGGTGAATAAATTTTCTTTTAGAATTCAAGTACCTTCTTAAAACAATAATGCCAATAACATTCTTAAGCTTTACTCATTTGAATTTTGATTTTATGTTGAGACAATTCTCTAAGTTTTATCCAAACATCATTATTACTTTCCAACTCATGTTTTTCATGATTTAATACTACAAAATTAGTGATTATTAATAATTTACATGATCAATCAAACAGTTTCAAATTTGGCAATGGTTTGATTGCATGTCATGTAGTAGGGGAAAAATATACAAAACAGTAGATTGAAATGAATCAAGAATATTCAAAACTTTGTTAGGGTTAATACATATCTAGTTAAAAATTCACTGCATAATTATCACAACAGTAATCTAAGTATCTTGGGCCTTATTTTATGCTTCTTCAGTGATGAATCTTGATATTGAGTGACTGATAATATTATTACAGTGTTTGGTTGCATTATTCCAGTGGTGTTTTTATTTCTCGTACAAGGTATCTATATCAACCTTCTTTTCTTTTCTTTTTTACAGTTCATCAACTTTCTTTTTCATCACATTTTGATAACTCATCTGGCTTCGGTAGACTGATATACTTGTTAAACTAGCTACAACCAGCTTATTTCTTTAGAATCATTACAAAAGTCTGATATTAAATTATTTGTTTTGGAGGATCAACTGTAAGTGTTTGGCTGGTAAAGTTAAAGTTTGGTGCACTCATTAGTTCCTCATTAGTTTTCTCATGCATCATTATAGACAACAGATTTATATTTGCATTAATATTGGAATGAGCCTCCTTTCTTATTTCTTCTTTGGTTTGGATATCGGCCCTTTCCTCTGTGGTTCTCTGCTCTCATTATAATCTCATTGCATGGTGAAACCACTGATAGAAGTTTCATTTTCTTGAGTTGTTTTTGCTTGCATCCTCTTACCATTTTCTAAACGCTATCTCATAAAATGAAAAGTTTTATAATCAACTACAACAGTTAAAGGTGTGACAGTGCTTCACTAATATAAAAGTTTATTAATCCAAGGTGTTGTTCACATAGCTCTCTCCATTACAACCATATAACAAAGCGAAATTCTAAATGAGTCACATGATTAAAGGTATATAGTTTTGTTATGACTCATTGATTCATTGGAAAAGATTTTTTGGTAATCTTGTAATCTGGTAATCTTGGATGGTGATAATCTACCCATAATTGACGATGTATAATTCTCTAAAAGATCGGTATATTTTCTGTTTATCAGCTTATTTTCACATGAATTTTTCCTTGAGAATCATGTGATACCATGCTATGATGTTAAACATATCTTGAATGATGGTTATTTCCAAACATTATAAACAACTGAACTTCACATCCTAAACATTCATTTCTTGTGATTAAAAATACACCAACTGACATGATTTGATCCACATTGGATGGCATTTTCTTTAAAAATTTTGAGCAGTATTGATATGACATACTGGGATGTTTTTGTGGAGGAACATATCTTTAATGCTGGTGTAACTACTCACCACCGGTTCATTTTACAACACAGTTTACGTAGCACTTGAAGTATTTGAATAATTGATGTTGAAATTTGTCACCAATTAAAGTGCTCTAAAATAGTTCTAATTTACAATGGATAAACTCCGATATCTTATTACCTTTAGAAGATTGTTGTTCACTTGCATCTGTTCATTATTTTATGGTTTCAATCTGATCTAAAAACACAGAGATAACATTCCTTGAATGCTAATCATATTATTCACTAATTATTTGGGTTGGATTATTATTCTCATTGTCCTTTAGGCATAGCAATTTTCTTGGCATTTCTCTGGTCTATTATTGCAAGAACACAACTATCTGAATATTCTCTTCTAACGATGACAACAAATCCTTGATGATTAAGATGTGATTAACTAAGTAGGAGTACTTATTTAGCTAAGAGAGATATTTTTTTTTATGGAGCATATAAATCATGTTTTATTGTTTAAACTTTATGATACATCTAAATCGGACACTATGATTTCAGTTTAGTTTAATTAATTGTTATGACATTGAGTATAATGTCACATTAGGTGTCGTGATTCGAGGTTAATTGCACATATTGGATAAAGTTGTCTAAGGAGAAGTGGAAAGGAAAAAACTTGCAAATTTTCTATGGATAATAACTAATGATAGATCATGTGATTATGGCCTACTTGGTGCTAGATAGATACTTATGGTGGTTGAGAAGAAGTGTCACAACAAGGGTAAGAAATCAGTAAGAAGAGGCAACCTATTTTAGAACATAATGGAAGAATTTGGTATAATCATAACTTGGTACTCTAAAGGTATCACTCTAAGGTCTATCTAAGGATGATGCACATAAAGAAGAAAATATTGGCAATCAACTAATGAAGTTGAAAAATCATGGTAATAATGAAGGTCATTTTAAGGAACCTGGAAGGTATGATAGAATAGAGTGATTGGAGAAGATAAGTTGTGTGCATAACAACATCTATAACAACGGGAGAGCCACATTGTAAAGTTTTCCATAGGTGACTAACTATATGAATGAATTATGGATAACAAGATGAAGGATCAAGAAATTTTATTATGTTGATGTCTTAAAACAAGAAATGATAAGCGGATTACATTTGGTAGCCATCTTAGTGAATTTATTTATCAGGTATTACAAAATTTGGGAAATAGTAACAACATTTCCAAAGTATATCAGTACTATGTTTTTAAGAGAGGAGGAAAAGAAACCACAATGACTGGAGGTGACAAATTAAAGTCAATTTAATAAAATAGAATGAAGTGAAGAGACTTCCATTTTTGAAGCTAGTAGACATGGAATAGTAGGAAATTAAGACTAGGAGAAAAATAAAAATATATCTACGAATATATGGTAGGAGGAAATGAAGGGATGTTCTATCAAGAAGAAAGTTCTTTTTAAGGGTATTGATGAGAGGAGCGAGAAACATGATTGCTAATGGTCATAATGATGATCTACATATTTAAAAAATTGTGAAGATATGAAGTTGAGAATTTCCATGATGACCAAGTGATGATAAATGAGGAAGATGTTTAAAATAATAGTGAAGTATAGGAAGGAATGTTGCTAGAAATTTTATAAGGATACCTTGTGAAGGATTGTGTACATAGTGACAAAAGAAGTGAAAGTCGATTAATAGAGGTTGTACTTGACTGATTTGTACTCATTGTTTCATGAGTAGGACTTCCCATAACATTAAAAGAGGTTGTTTCCACATAACACCTCACATTTAAATTTTTCATGGACAATGATGGTAGTGGTGTTTCCAACTGTTTCAAAATCTAAAATAATGATACTATTTAATGAGAAAGAGTCTTTTGTCCAACTTGATGAAGGGTGAAATTATGATAATGCAATCAAGTGGTATTGAGATAGAAACTTGACGAGATAAGAAAATATTTTTGTGGATGAAAGTGATAATTGTTAAATGATGCAGGTATAAGTGAACATGGATCAACAAATCCTCATACAAGTAAATTAAGCATGATATAAAATTAAATCATGATAGCGGTATTGGAATCAGTAAGCCAAAGGGTAAATGGTCATGTGAAATTTAACGATGTACTTAGATGATTATACCTATGGTGTAAATGGTCAACTTCCTAGTTTAAAGAAGTAGAAATGATTATTGAAAAGGAATTGGTATCTTGATGAGATAACATATATCCTAGATGGCTGTTGAATAATCTTGGTTCATAGTTGAATGTTTGTAAAGTAAATGAATGCTTATATAGTATTATTCTATATTTGATAAGTGTTGAGATGTTTCTCATATTGACGATGTTTCATGATATGATGGTATGAGGGTGAGCATGCACATGTGGTTCAAATTTATATAGTTGTTATAATAGTGATGATGTATACTTATGATGAGTATGATATGCATAGGTATTATGATGTTATGTCAAGGTATATTGACATATTCATTTACTAAGTGATGACAGGCATTTAATGTTAAATACTCATGATGGATATGATATGCATAGTGTGGCATAGGAATTATGATGTTGATGTTATAACTTATGAGGGTATTTTATAAGGTGAAGCATGTGATAGTTGCCTACAAATTTATGACATGCATGAGCATACAGTTCATTATTATTCATAATTTTGCGATTAACAATGATGAATGTTCTCATGATGACATGCACGACTTGGCATGTGGATTATTTTCTATGATACTATGATGGTATGGCTAATGCATTGGTTGCATGTTGAGGTGTGATGATTCACAAAACTCCACAAATGGGCCAAGAGGGTCGGTTTATTTGATGATCTCGTGCGAGCCCATACGCACGAAGGAGAATAAGTAACACCATATGGGCTGGGGACAAACTCTATCAACACTACATATTCCAGTGGTTCCTTTGTCTTGTGTAGCTCTTGATGGATAGCTCTTGTAGGGCTATGGGACCATCTTAAGGAGGCCAAGTGCCTGACGTTCTAGGCTGGGTGCCTAGTATTGTATTGGGATGTCGAAGTCTGGTGGGGGTGTAAGGACTTCGATGCCTGGGGTTGTGCACCTTAGTGAGTTGTGGAGAGAGTGGGCCGACCTTGCGAGATGCCCGGTGACATTGAGCACTATATCAGATGTATGCCTTGGGGCAGATGAGGTCCGAGTCAGGCACAAGCCTTGGGGCCAGCCTTGGACTAGGATATAGACTGAGGAGGCTTATGCCTAATTCTGAAAGTGGAAGGCTTATGCCTGATTCCGAAAGTGGGAAAAAGGACAGAGATTCCTTGGGATTTCTCGGGCGTTGTGAAACTTTCGATGCCTACTAGTTATACTAGTTCAGCAGAGGGTGCTGGGACTGTTACATGACATAATAAATAACAAAATAAATGTAATGTCCCTTAATAATAAATAATAAATAATAAAAATAATAAATAATTCAACTTAACACCGGGATGAAGATCCTTAAAGTGGGAGAGTATGTAATGTCCCTTAAT